>WNWK01029659.1:0-24197 GCA_009830355.1 Cherax destructor
ACAAATTGCCTTTCCTAGATATTCTAATCCATCACGTTGGCATGAAATTTAAATTTGCAGTGTAGAGGAAATCAACTAATGTTTCGTCATACATTAACTATTATTCCAATCAAGAATCTAGGAGTGTTTACCTTACTATGTCCTTGAGAGCTTTACGTATTTGTAGCCCAGAATATTTGGATGATGAAATAAATAAGATATACAACATAGCCCCTAAACCGAGATATCCCAGAGATTTTGTTGACATGGCATTATTGGCAGCCAAGAAGACTTTCTACATGACTGAACCTAGGGAAGTACTTCCTGGAAAAGTATACCGGTTCTGCCTTACAATGAGAATATGGCCAGCCTGCATGATGCTTTAAAACAGCTCGATATAAATATTGTCTTCAAGAACGTCGGGACACTGAGTAGAAGTTGATTAAGAATGTACCTTCAATTATTGTTGGTGGAGTTTACAAGCTCCCATGCACACTATGCTCTCTTTTGTATGTGTTAACAAAAAATAGTATATATGTATGTATGTATGTATGTATGTATATATATATATATATATATATATATATATATAATAGAAAGGGGTTTGATTATAGGTAATACATATTTTAAGAAAAAGAGGATAAATAAGTATACAAGATATAATGTACCGCGTAATGACAGTAGTTTGTTGGACTACGTATTTGTAGATAAAAGACTGTTGGGTAGACTTCAGGATGTACATGTTTATAGAGGGGCCACAGATATATCAGATCACTTTTACTTTTTAGTTGTAGCTACAGTGAGAGTAAAAGGTAGATGGGATACAAGGACAATGGAAACAGCAAGAGAGAGGTGAAAGTTTATATACTAAAGGAGGAGGCAGTTAGGGTAAGATATAAACAATTATTAGAGGATAGATGGGCTAGTGAGAGTATAGACAAAGGCTACTCAACTATTATGAGCAAAGGTCCACTTGGACAAGTACCAATGTATGCAAAGGTCCGGATACATTTTTTACACGCAATCATGAAAAGCAACGAATCCGAGTATAGGTCAGTGTACTCAGTATTTTCTTTGGACTTCATTTTTAGTCATCGTCTTATAAAAATTTACAAAATATGAAGATAAATAGCTGGGAAAAAATCATTTTTACATTATATCGAACAAGTTTTGGATTTTTTTTACTCAAATTGGTTTAAATTGAGTTTTCAAACTGAAAAAAAATAATATATATACTGATTAACAGAATGGTATATAATAAAAGTTACACTACAACAGGATTTGAAGTTTTATTTAAAACAAAAATCCGAATTTTAACATGTAAAGATCAAACTCTTTTCCAAAATGCCAAAAAAGTCAACTTCGTCGCACAAGTGAAAATTACCAATATTAATTACCATTGAATGGAATAAAATATCAGTAATTAGCTATGCTAGAATACTGTATTCCATTCAGTGTATGTATTCCATTCAGAAAGAATAATGTATTAATCCCGGTCTTGTGTACCAGTGAACCTGAGCCTGGTAACAGCTGTTATTTAACTAAGCTTCTTCCTGAAGCCGCAGGCCGCCAATTGAGTAGCCCTGGTATAAGCAATGGGGTCGAATGTAGTGTTAGAGTGTTCAGCAGGAGTTTGTAGTTACAGGAAAGTGGGTGCGGGAGGGAAGAAGAGCGATTGATGGAATGATGATGTAAAGAGAGTAGTAAGAGAGAAAAAGTTAGCATATGAGAGGTTTTTACAAAGTAGAAGTGATGCAAGGAGAGAGGAGTATATGGAGAGAAAAAGAGGTTAAGAGAGAGGTGAAGCAATGTAAAAAAGAGCAACTGAGAGAGTGGGTGAGATGTTATCAACAAATTTTGTTGAAAATAAGAAAACGTTTTGGAGTGAGATTAATAAGTTGAGGAAGCCTAGGGAACAAATGGATCTGATAGTCAAAAATAGGAGAGGAGAGTTATTAAATGGAGAGTTAGAGGTATTGGGAAGATGGAGGGAATATTTTGAAGAATTGTTAAATGTTGATGAAGATAAGGAAGCTGTGATTTCGTGTGTAGGGCAAGGAGGAATAACATCTTGTAGGAGTGTGGAAGAGCCAGTCGTTAGTGTGGGGAAAGTTCGTGAGGCATGTCACCTAATCCACTGAGCCATCGATCCTACAAAGATCATGCACCCAGCAGAGTTAGGTGCGTGGTGACATGTAAGGTGACATGTACTTTGTGTTGTTCATCTTTGTAGGATCGATAGAGAAGGCAAATATATTTAATAGTCTACTGCTGAGTTTGTTTGCTCCAATTCCCATTACTATCAGGTCTCACAGGCCATTTGTTACCTGTGTTCATAATACCCTCAAACACTGTCTCTACTGCCTTCCCCCTCCTCTTCGCTGCAACATTCACCCTCCTCTTCTCTGCAACATTCACCCTCCTCTTCTCTGCAACATTCACCCTCCTCTTCGCTGCAACATTCACCCTCCTCTTCGCTGCAACATTCACCTCCCTTTCTGCAACATTCACCATCCTCTTCTGCACATTCACCTCCTCTTCGCTGCAACATTCACCCTCTCTTCGCTGCAGCATTCACCTCTCTTCTCTGCAACATGTACCCTCTCTTCGCTGCAACATTCACACTCCTCTTCGCTGCAACATTCACCCTCCTCTTCTCTGCAACATTCACCCTCCTCTTCGCTGCAACATTCACCCTCCTCTTCTCTGCAACATTCACCCTCCTCTTCGCTGCAACATTCACAGCCACACAACAGCTTTGGTATCACTATACTCGGACACATTCCCCTTTTTCGCTTCCATGGATCAAGTTCTTTGTATGTTAAAATTTTATGAAATACTACTGTCCAGTTGATGAGTAAGACACAGGTGCAACAGTTAGGTATCTTTATTCCAAAAACGTTTCGCCCACACAGTAGACTTCTTCAGTCGAGTACAGAAGAGTTAGCTGAAGCAGTAGAGGTGCGAAGCAGACGTAATCAGTCCTTCACCCTTGAAGATGTAGTTTTGAGGTGGTCAGTCCCTCAGCCTGGAGAAGAGTATTGTTCCATAGTCTGGAACAATGTTACTATGGAGACTAATGTCGAAGGTGGGATGAGAGTCTAGGATGAGTGAGTGTATATGTCAGCAGATGAGTCTAGGATGAGTGAGTGTATACGTCAGCAGATGAGTCTAGGATGAGTGAGTGTTTATGTCAGCAGATGAGTCTAGGATGAGTGAGTGTTTATGTCAGCAGATGAGTCTAGGATGAGTGAGTGTTTATGTCAGCAGATGAGTCTAGGATGAGTGAGTGTTTATGTCAGCAGATGAGTCTAGGATGAGTGAGTGTATATGTCAGCAGATGAGTCTAGGATGAGTGAGTGTATACGTCAGCAGATGAGTCTAGGATGAGTGAGTGTATATGTCAGCAGATGAGTCTAGGATGAGTGAGTGTTTATGTCAGCAGATGAGTCTAGGATGAGTGAGTGTTTATGTCAGCAGATGAGTCTAGGATGAGTGAGTGTATATGTCAGCAGATGAGTCTAGGATGAGTGAGTGTATATGTCAGCAGATGAGTCTAGGATGAGTGAGTGTTTATGTCAGCAGATGAGTCTAGGATGAGTGAGTGTTTATGTCAGCAGATGAGTCTAGGATGAGTGAGTGTTTATGTCAGCAGATGAGTCTAGGATGAGTGAGTGTTTATGTCAGCAGATGAATCTAGGATGAGTGAGTGTATGTCAGCAGATGAATCTAGGATGAGTGAGTGTTTAGTCAGTAGATGAGTCTAGGATGAGTGAGTGTTTATGTCAGCAGATGAGTCTAGGATGAGTGAGTGTTTAGCGTGATGAGTCGGATGAGTGGTGTTATGCGAGATGAGTCTAGGATGAGTGAGTGTATGTCAGCAATAGTCAGAGATGAGATCTAGGATGAGAGTGAGTGTTATACTGTCAGCAGATGAGTCTAGGATGAGTGAGTGTTTATGTCAGCAGATGAGTCTAGGATGAGTGAGTGTATATGTCAGCAGATGAGTCTTGATGAGTGAGGTTATGTCAGCAGATGAGTCTAGGATGATGAGTGTATATGTCAGCAGATGAGTCTTGAGAGATGAGTGAGTGGTTATATGTGCAGTCAAAATGAGTCTAGGATGAGTGAGTGTATACGTCAGCAGATGAGTCTAGGATGAGTGAGTGTATACGTCAGCAGATGAGTCTAGGATGAGTGAGTGTATATGTCAGCAGATGAGTCTAGGATGAGTGAGTGTATATGTCAGCAGATGAGTCTTGGATGAGTGAGTGTATATGTCAGCAGATGAGTCTTGGATGAGTGAGTGTATATGTCAGCAGATGAGTCTAGGATGAGTGAGTGTATATGTCAGCAGATGAGTCTTGGATGAGTGAGTGTATATGTCAGCAGATGAGTCTAGGATGAGTGAGTGCTTATGTCAGCAGATGAGTCTAGGATGAGTGAGTGTATACGTCAGCAGATGAGTTTAGGATGAGTGAGTGTATACGTCAGCAGATGAGTCTAGGATGAGTGAGTGTATATGTCAGCAGATGAGTCTAGGATGAGTGAGTGTATATGTCAGCAGATGAGTCTTGGATGAGTGAGTGTATATGTCAGCAGATGAGTCTTGGATGAGTGAGTGTATATGTCAGCAGATGAGTCTAGGATGAGTGAGTGTATATGTCAGCAGATGAGTTTAGGATGAGTGAGTGTTTATGTCAGTAGATGAGTCTAGGATGAGTGAGTGTTTATATCAGTAGATGAGTCTAGGATGAGTGAGTGTATACGTCAGCAGATGAGTCTAGGATGAGTGAGTGTATACGTCAGCAGATGAGTCTAGGATGAGTGAGTGTATACGTCAGCAGATGAGTCTAGGATGAGTGAGTGTATATGTCAGCAGATGAGTCTAGGATGAGTGAGTGTATATGTCAGCAGATGAGTCTAGGATGAGTGAGTGTTTATGTCAGTAGATGAGTCTAGGATGAGTGAGTGTTTATGTCAGTAGATGAGTCTAGGATGAGTGAGTGTTTATGTCAGTAGATGAGTTTAGGATGAATATCATTAACAAAAGTGATGAAGGAATGAAAATGTTAATAGAACTGAGAAATACAAGAAAAGAAAAACGTTTGACAGTTGATTCATAAAGAGGAATGTGTGGCACAGCAGTCCAACTTGTTGTGGCACAGCAGTCCAACTTGTTGTGGCACAGCAGTCCAACTTGTTGTGGTACAGCAGGCCAACTTGTTGTGGCACAGCAGACCAACTTGTTGTGGCACAGCAGTCATTTCAAACATTGTTGTGGCACAGCAAGTAGCCAACTTGTTGTGGCACAGCAGTCCAACTTGTTGTGGCACAGCAGTCCAACTTGTTGTGGCACAGCAGACCAACTTGTTGTGGCACAGCAGACCAACTTGTTGTGGTACAGCAGACCAACTTGTTGTGGTACAGCAGACCAACTTGTTGTGGCACAGCAGTCCAACTTGTTGTGGCACAGCAGTCCAACATGTTGTGGCACAGCAGACCAACTTGTTGTGGCACAGCAAACCAACTTGTTGTGGCACAGCAGTCCAACTTGTTGTGGCACAGCAGACCAACTTGTTGTGGTACAGCAGACCAACTTGTTGTGGCACAGCAGTCCAACTTGTTGTGGCACAGCAGTCCAACTTGTTGTGGCACAGCAGACCAACTTGTTGTGGCACAGCAGACCAACTTGTTGTGGCACAGCAGTCCAACTTGTTGTGGCACAGCAGACCAACTTGTTATGGCACAGCAGACCAACTTGTTGTGGCACAGCAGACCAACTTGTTGTGGCACAGCAGACCAACTTGTTGTGGCACAGCAGACCAACTTGTTGTGGTACAGCAGACCAACTTGTTGTGGCACATCAGTCCAACTTGTTGTGGCACAGCAGACCAAGTTGTGGCACAGCAGACCAACTTGTTGTGGCACAGACGCTGCTGGAAGTAAAGCAGATGTTGAGTTAGAGATAAGTGTGTGGTGTGAATATTATTCAGAGAATTTGGAATAAAGAAACAAGAATATGGGTGGTAGTGTTGTTGACATTAAAAATACTCTTGAACGAGTGGAAGATGGTATGTTGAGACGGTGTAGACGTATACAGCAGAAAGGATAGAGCAAGAGAGAGATCGGTAACTACTGAGTGCATTAACCTGAGAGAGAGATCGGTAACTACTGAGTGCATTAACCTGGATACATGGAGTTTTGTCTGACGTCTTTGGAAGATTTAACAAAAACGGTGAGCCAGGGTCATTTTTTTTTTTGGGGCGTCACCTGGCCTCTTGAAGTTGGAGAATCAAGAAACGAGTGAACCATTGCTATGCCCAGGAGTGAACTGATTATCAAGAGTAGCCTGAGTGCCACGTGTGATAGTCCAACATCACTGTTACTCTACACAACAAGGAACAACTCAAAATAAGCACAAGACTGAAAACCTCGTCATACTTTCTCATGGAACAGGAGAAGCAGGTAAATGACAACAAAAATAATAATATCAGATGACCTACCACTTAATGATGGTTGAAACAAATGTAGTCAACGCCAAGAACATGACAGGTTGGATAGTAAGAGATGCCACTCCACTAACTGTAACCTTCCATGACCAGTAGTGTCTCATCTGGAATATTATTCTGCTTTTAAAGCTCGTGCATGGTAGCAGATACCAGCATGTGAAAACAGCCAGAGAGTCATGCACTGCCAACATAAACTCTATACTATTCTAAACTATGAAATCTCCTCTACTCACTCGGGATACAAATTTGGATATTGTGCCATGTGTTCGAACCCCGCCCGTTCTGTGATTTATTTGATATCGTGTTATTGCTAAACATTGAAAATAGCTTAAAGGACATGTCGTAAATCAACACAGTACTCACAACTTGCCCACACAGCCAGGTATCGGTCCGTACTAGACAATTATCATTTCGCAACTTAATAATGGTCCAGAACGGGCGAAACATCGAATAAGGTATTCTCTTCAAAAAGTATTATTTGTAAATTGATGCCGTTATAGTGATTGTCATTCCAACCCACCGTTTAATATGTGTGAAAAATTGCGTGATTAACCCAGTGAAAAACAGAGGTGGTACCCATGATAATCATGGGTACTGATAATCATGGGTACTGCCAATGATAATCATGGGTGCTACCCATGATTTTCATGAGTGCTACCAATGATAAACAATAATTTTATCCCATTTATGGACTCTCTCTTCTTCATGTTGCTGAGCTATGCCTCGATCCATGACAAGATTTTTCCCTCAATACCATGTGCTGCCACTTTCTTCAAAAGTCTTTTGTGTTGTACTCTATCAAAAGCTTTACTAAAATTCAAATAAATAATATAATGATCAACAGCCTCAAAAGCTTTACTGAAGAAAATCAGTAAATTAGGCAGGAATGGCCCATCGTGAATCCATGCTGAGTATCGTTGATTAAATTATGCTTATCAAGATGACTTCTTATAACAACAGCTATAACTGACCAGCAATTTGCCTACAATTGAGATGAATCTTATTGGACGGTAATTTGACGGTAGTGACTTGTCCCCTGCTTTAAAAATAGGAATTACATTGGCCATCTTCCACATATCAGACACTACACCTGCTTGAAGAGATATATTAAAAATGTTAGTTAATGGTTCACAAAGTTCCACTTTGCACTATTTAAGAACCCTTAAAAAAAGTTCATCAGGACCTGGGGACTTATTTTGCTTAAATCGGTCTACTTGTTTGATAACCATATCACTACGTCGGGTTGCGTGCGGTCAACAGTAACAGCCTGGTTGATCAGGCCCTGATCCACCATGAGGCCTGGTCATAGACCAGGCCGAGGGGGCGTTGACCCCCGAAACCCTCTTCAGGAATACTCCAGGTATACTCCAGATATTACATAATTTATTTTCTTCAGACCCACTATAAAAATAATGACTGGGATATCGTAAATGTCTTCATGTGTGAAAACCGAGTGGAAATAATTATTAAAAATTGAGCACATTTCATTCTCATTATCACTAAGATGCCCAAAATTAGTTTTAGGAGGACGTAACTTTTCTCTAACCTTTGTTCAATATACTTGAAAAAAGTCTTTAAGGTTAGTTTTCGAATCATTTGCCACTTTAATTTCATAGTCCGTTTAACATTTCTTACCCCTTTTTTAACCTTCCTCTTAATGTGTATAGACTGGTCCATGAGATGGTCCTCACTTCTTTTGGTACGCTTGTAAATTCATTTATTCTGCCCTAAAAGATGCTTGATCCTGTCGTTCATCCATTTCCGATCATTTCTATTCGATCTCAATTCTCTAAGCGGAATAAATGTTCTTAGGGCAGCGTTGACAGCGTTTAGAAAACTGTCATGTTGACAGTTCTCTTCGATACTCCAGTCCACAGATGATAAGTGATCTCTAAACCTCGAAAATCTGCATCTGTTACTGAATTATGTTCTACCAGAGATAAATATTAAACTGGAGGTAAGACAAGGAGAGAAACATAAGACTGGAGGTAAGACAAGGAGAGAAACATAAGACTGGAGGTGATACAACAGACAGAAATACTAAACAAGAGGTAAGACAACAGACATAAATACCAGACAAGAGGTAAGACAAAAGACAGAAATACCAGACAAGAGGTAAGAAAACAGACAGAAATACCAAACAAGAGGTAAGACAACAGACAGAAATACCAGACAAGAGGTAAGACAAAAGACAGAAATACCAAACAAGAGGTAAGACAACAGACAGAAATACCAGACAAGAGGTGAGACAAGGAGAGACATACCTGTAATCTTTGTAGGCTTGTTTGTTTTCCCTGGCTGGGCCTTGGTCTGGGTATAGTGTGGTCTACCCTTATCCGTTCATTACTAGTGCTGGGGAAAGCTGCCATCCAGCTGCCCTCAGATGGTCTCCTTCACCTGCCCTCTTGACGCCACGTGCTCCCAACTAGAGGCGCCTGGTGCCACCTGGTGCAACCCTATGTCATCTGGCTCAGGCCACCTTCACCTCAATTAACCAGTGAGTTCCTTCCCACCATTCTGAAGTTTGAGCGCTACTAACAGGCTGCCTGACTCTCTCCGTATAAACACTACCCTCCACGCTTCACCAACTCGACCTCCTGATCTGTGACATTGCTGGCATATAAATGACCAAGGTACGTATATTTAACCTGCTGCACCAGGTCATCTAGCATTAAATAGGTACCTGGATGTTTGTCGACTTTTATGGGTCGCATCCTGGGGGAGAGGATCAGTTGACCCAAACGGAAAGCAAACTGTTTGATCCTCCTCGAGTTATCCCGGGTTATTAACCCTCGGGATTAATATTAAACACAAGATATGTACAGAACATATACATACATACCTGGAGTATACCTGGAGAGGGTTTCGGGGGTCAACGCCCCTGCGGCCCGGTCTGAGACCAGGCCTCGTGGTGGATCAGGGTCTGATCAACCAGGCTGTTACTGCCGGCCGCACGCAGACCGACGTACGAACATCAGTCCGGCTGGTCAGGTACTGACTTTAGGTGCCTGTCCAGTGCCTTCTTGAAGACAGCCAGGGGTCTATTGGTAATCCCCTTATGTATGCTGAGAGGCAGTTGAACAGTCTTGGGCCCCTGACACTTATTGTGTTGTCTCTCAGTGTACTCGTGGCACCCCTGCTTTTCATTTGGGAAATGTTGCATCTCCTACCGAGTCTTTTGCTTTCATAGGGAATGATTTTCGTGTGCAAGTTTGGTATTAATCCCTCTAGGATTTTCCAAGTGTATATTATCATGTATGTTTCTCGCCTGCGTTCCAGGGAATACAAATCAGTAATTTAGGTGCCTTATCGTACTTATGTGTGCCGTGAAAGTTATTTGTACAATCTCCAGGTCAGCAATTTTGCATGCCTTGAAGGAGACAGTTAGTGCACAGCAGTATTCCGGCCTAGAGAGAACAAGCGATTTGAAGAGAATCATCATGGGTTTGGCGTCCCTAGTTTTGAAGGTTCTCATTATCCATCCTATCATTTTTCTAGCAGATGCTGTAGATACATTGTTGTGGTCTTTGAAGGTGAGATCCTCAGACATTATCACTCCCAGGTCCTTCACATTACTTTTTCGCTCTATTGTATTGTTAGAATTTGTTGTATACCATGATACAGTTTTAATTTCCTTAAGTTTTCCATATCTGAGTAGTTGAAATTTCTCTTCATTGAACTTCATATTGTTTTGAGTGACCCATTTGAAGATTTGATTGATGTCCGCTTGCAGTCTTACGGTGTCTTCTATGGTGGTCACTGTCATGGCAATTCAAGTATCATCCGCAAAGGAAGACACGGAGCTATGGCTCACATCTCTGTCTATGTCGGATATGAGGATGAGGAACAGGATGGGAACGAGTACTGTGCCTTGTGGAACAGCTCTTCACCGTAGCTGCCTCAGACTTTACTCTCTTTACTATTACTCTTTGTGTTCTATTTGTTTGGAAGTTATAGATCCATCTACCAACTTTTCCTGTTATTCCATTATCACGCATTTTGTGTGCTATTACACCATGGTCACACTTGTCGAAGGCTTTTGCAAAGTCTGTGTATACTACAGTGCTAGTCACGGCATTATGCCGCCCCTCCCCCACACACATACCAAAACACACACACATACCCTGAAAGATTATAATATATATATATATATATATATATATATATATATATATATATATATATATATATATATATATATATATATATTTGCACACTTACTGAGGTTTAAATACTTGGTGCTGCTCCTTTACGCTTAATCACGTCCTCAACTGTGTAGAAAGACTCTCACAAATTCTTGAGGGTTTGGGCAGGTATATTATTCCATGCCTCATGTAGAGCAGCCTCCAGCCGCAGGATGGAACTGATATCCTTGTCCAGTAAACTTCATTTCACTATTGACCAGAGGTTCTCAATAGGGTTTAGGTCTGGGGAATTGCCTGGCCAGTCATTAAAGAATCTCACTTCACAGTCCTTAAGCCACTGAACTACAGATTTGATGGTATGACACAGTGTACCGTCCTGTCAAAAGCCTCAGGTAAATTGTCACACAATAACTCCATGTAATTATACTGGTTTATATACTGGTTTTTGGGAAGCACAAATAGTTCACTAACACTCTGAGCACTGAAACACTCAAACCATGAGCGAGTCTGGGTGTTTGGTGGTCCCACAGGTGTAGCGTGGGTCTAGTGGGTCACTACCTCTGGGCCGGTACACATGTCCGCCACGGTTACAGGTGACGGTGACGGTTGCTTCATCACTCCAAAGTACTTCAGACCACTGTTGAAGAGTCCAGTGAAGATATTTCTTTGCATAATCCAGCCTACGTTTCTTGTGTGGCTTGGATAGGATCGGTTTCTTAACCTGGTGATGACTACTGTAGCCCAGTTCTGACACACGTCTGTTGACAGTTCCTACAGACACCTCTGTGAGAAGATGTAAGTTCTTTTCTTTCAATTCTCTAGCAGTTATCTTAGGTGTACTCTCTAACTGCTTCTTTACCACATTTACGTTCGTACAGATGTCTTCTTCGAGGGGCCATGCCGAGGTTTGGCAGAAGATAACTCGACAATTCTCCACTATTTCTTGCGTCTGGTGCCCAGCTTTGTGAAGCCCTATCATTTGAGCTATAGTTTCAGGTGTTAAAGACTTCCTTTTACCCATAATCAAACATGTATATCCCCAAAACCAAAGGAAACACCAGACAAAAGATGGGGCGGATGAGAGACAAAAGAGCAACACTTCCTCTCACAATGGCAGCCACATGAGCACTGAGAGTCACCATGGAGTGTGACGACAGGCCGTGACGTCATGCTGCTACCCAGCATAATGCACTGACGAAAAAAGGACCCCATCCCTGTATGGTAGGCCTTTGATTTTCGTCACGGCAGTATGCCGGGGCCCTCACCCCATATAATGCCGTGACTATCATTGTACATCTGCATTTTCTTTATCCTCTATAGCATCCAGGACCTTGTCATAGTGGTCCAGTAGCTGGGACAGGCAGGAGCGACCTGCTCTAAACCAATGTTACCCTGGGTTGTGTAGTTGATGGGTATCTAGGTAGTTGGCGATTTTGCTTCTTAGAACCCTTTCAAAGATTTCTATTATATGGGATGTTAGTGCTATCGGTCTGTAGTTCTTTGCAATTGCTTTACTGCCACCTTTGTAGAGTGGGGCTATGTCTGTTATTTTTAGTGAGTGTGGGATGACCCCTGTGTCCATGCTTCCTCTTCATAGAATGCTGAAGGTACGTGATAGGGGCTTCTTGCAGTTCTTGATGAACACGGAGTTCCATGAGTCCAGGCCCGGGGCAGAGTCATATGGAGTATGTCATTTATTGTCTTTTGAAAATTTTGTGGTGTTAGGATAATATCAAAGATTTTTGAGACGACCAGATTTTGGGTCTCATTCATAAAGAATTCGTTTGGATTGTCGACCCTTAGTCTAAGCAATGGCTCGCTGAACACTGAGTCGTATTGAGACTTTAGTATCTTAGTCATTTCTTGGCTGTCATCTGTGTATGTTCCAGCTCGACTAAGTAGGGGCCCAATACTGGATGTTGTTTTTCCATTAGATTTGGCATAAGAGAAGAAGTTTTTTTTCAATTTACTTTATGGCTTTTAGTTCTTCCTGTGATTCTTGTCTCATGTCAGATTCCTTCAACTTAAGTTCAATATTTGCAATTTCATTGACCAGTGCTGATGTAGTAATAACCTAACAAACATTATATTAGTGACATGACAATTGTCAAAAATTCAGACTTTCTAAGGGTACATTGGTTGGAATTTTAGGCCGAGCTCTAGTCTACCTTGTCGGTTGTGAGGTATTTGTTGACGTGAAAGTGTCAGTCTTGAAGGAAGATTCTGTGCCCTTTAATAAAACATACTGGTCCTTGGAGACCTTGGAGGAAGAGGAGGCGAGGAATAATTGTGAGTATCCAGAGCTTACCTAGGTTTAAACTAAAGGAGGTTAATAATCTAGGGTACAGTCTCGAAGGTTGCAAATGCTGCCTTGTAAGTTTTTGGGGTCCACTTCTCCCCTCCATCCACATCTCTAGCAAGGGCCGAGACTGAGACTCTGCAGCCTGACTATCAGAATGAGTGTTGATAAAGTTACCGAAGCTTCTTCATTTGTCATCTCATGCTCTAGATCCATCAAATATTTTCCGTTAAAATTATGTTTTTCATCAGTCCTGTGATTCTTAGTGAATGACAGTTTGTACACTCAGAGACCGCTTTACTAGGTAAACCTGTACACCTGCTCGTTAATGCAGATATCTAATTAACCAATCACGTTGCAGTACAGCAATACCTGAACGTATGCAGGCATGATTAAGCGGTGCAATTTTTGTTCAGACCAAACATCAGAATGGGAAAGAAATGTGATGTAAGTAACTTGGAAAGTGGAATAATTGATGCTGCCAGACAGGATTGTTTGAGTATCTCAGATACAAAACATCCAGTGTACAGCAGTGCAGTGGACGAAAATGCATTGTTAATGAGAGAGGTCACAGTAACTCAAACAATCAAGTGTATCATCAGTGGTACACAGGACAGCATATCACAGCACCTCACAACTAGAAGTGAACTGAGTTAGAGCAAATGTCACCGGGTTCCATAAAACACCAGTAATACAAGTGTAGTGTAGAAATACTCAGTAGTACTAGTATAGTGTACCATCACAGTAGTACTAGTGCAGTGTACCATCACAGTAATACTAGTGTAGTGTACCATCACAGTAGTACTAGTATAGTGTACCATCACAGTAGTACTAGTGCAGTGTACCATCACAGTAGTACTAGTGTAGTGTACCATCACAGTAGTACTAGTGAAGTGTACCATCACAGTAGTACTAGTGTAGTGTACCATCACAGTAGTACAAGTGAAGTGTACCATCACGGTAGTACTAGTGTAGTGTACCATCACAATATTACTAGTGTACTGAACCATCACAGTAGTACTAGTATAGTGTACCATAACAGTAGTAATAGTGTAGTGTACCATCACAGTAGTACTAGTAAAGAGTACCATCACAGTAGTACTAGTGTAGTGAACCATCATAGCAGTACTAGTGTAGTGTACCATCACAGTGGTATTAGTGTAGTGTACCATCACAGTCGTACTAGTATAAATTATCATCACAGTAGTACTAGTGTAGTGTACCATCACAGTAGTACTAGTGTATTGTACCATCACAGTAATACTAGTGTATTGCACCATCACAGTAGTACTAGTGTATTGTACAATCACAGTAATTCTAGTGAATTGCACCATCACAGTACTACTAGTGTAGTGTACAATCACAGTAGTACTAGTGTATTGTACCATCACAGTAGTACTAGTGTATTGTACCATCACAGTAATACTAGTGTATTGTACCATCACAGTAGCACTAGTGTAATGTACTATCACAGTAATAATAGTGTATTGTATCATCACAGTAGTACTAGTGTATTGTACCATCACAGTAATACTAGTGTATTGTACCATCACAGTAATACTAGTGTATTGTACCATCACAGTAGTTCTAAAGTATTGTACCATCACAGTAGTACTAGTATATTGTACCATCACAGTAATATTAGTGTATTGTACTATCACAATAGTACTAGTGTATTGTACCATCACAGTAATACTAGTGTATTGTACCATCACAGTAGTACTAGTGTATTGTACCATCACAGTAGTATTAGTGTAGTGCACCATCACAGTAATACTAGTGTATTGTTCCATAACAGTAGTTCTAGTGCATTGTACCATCACAGTAGTACTAGTGTATCGTACCATCACAGTAATGCTACTGTATTGTACCATCACAGTAATGCTAGTGTATTGTACCATAACAGTAATACTAGTGTATTGTACCATCACAGTAGTACTAGTGTATTGTACCATCACAGTAATACTAGTGTATTGTACCATCACAGTAATACTAGTGTATTGTACCATCACAGTAGTACTAGTGTATTGTACCATCACAGTAATACTAGTGTATTGTACCATCACAGTAGTACTAGTGTATTGTACCATCACAGTAATACTAGTGTATTGTACCATCACAGTAGTACTAGTGTATTGTACCATCACAGTTATTCTAGTGTATTGTACCATCACAGTAGTACTAGTGTATTGTACCATCACAGTAGTACTAGTGTATTGTACCATCACAGTAGTACTAGTGTATTGTACCATCACAGTAGTACTAGTGTATTGTACCATCACAGTAGTACTAGTGTATTGTACCATCACAGTAATACTAGTGTATTGTACCATCACAGTAGTACTAGTGTATTGTACCAGTACCTTGACCGTGGTATATCATATCCTTTTAAGTTGAGTAGTTATTCAAATCTTTCCTTCTTCAATTATTATCACTAATGTAAACAAAGCAATAATCTTTAATCTTTCAAGTTGCTATTGCAACAAGCACGTCCATCAAAGACGTAACCAGCACCAAAGTGGAGATCCTTGACCCAGTCTCTGTAGGTATTTACATAATCTCTTGTGGAGGCTGTGACGAGGTATATGTCTGTGACACAGCACGTAATACTACTAATGATAACATCTTTATTTACTACAAGTACATGTACATGGTATACAGTCCTAGCTGACATCAGTGCCATACTACTATACAGAAAGCCCTTTGTTATGCAGAGCATGTCCCGCAAATTAGGTCAGTGTCCCAGGATGCGACCCACACCAGTCCACAAACACCCAGGTATCCATTTTACTGATGGGTGAACATAGACAACTGGTGTAAGGAAACACGTCCGATTTTTCCACCCCTTCGCTGGGAATCGAACCCGGACCCTCACCGTGTGAAGCGAGAGTTTTTGCCTCCAGGCCACGAGGCACCCTTCAAACTTGTCTCAGTGAACACAAGAGCACATGCAGAGGCATCTCCTTGAACCAGGCGTGTGTACAACACCGGAACTCCGCCAACCATCTGATGAGGTTCACTGATGCCTCTCACGTCATCTCTGTAGTGTCAACACAATGATCTTAAACATTGTCATTATGTAGCTACCAAGACTTATTACCTTTACTACCATTATTATGTAGCTACCAAGACTTATTACCTTTACTACCATTATTTCTTCTACTGCCATTACTTATACTCACATTACTGTTGCCTCTACCACTGCTACTACTACTACACTACTACTACTACTACACTACTACTACTACTACTACTACTACACTACTACCACTACTACTACTACCACTACACTCACTACCACACTACCACTACACCACTACTCACTACTACACACCTACTCACCTACCACTACTACTCACTACTAATACCACTACTACCACTCACTCACTCACTACCACATACCACTCCCGTACCACCACCTACTACTACTACCACCTACCTACTACCACTACTACTCACTACCTCTACCACCTGCACTTACTACTACTCTACTACACTACTACTACTACTACCACTACTACTACCACTCCACTACACTACACACTACCTATACCTACTACTACTACTACTACTAATACTACTACTACTACTACACTCTACCTACTCACCACTACTACCACTACTACTACTACACTACTACTACTACTCTTTATTTGCACTACTACACTCACTACTAACTATTACTCTACTCACTCACTACTACTACCCTACTACTACTACCTACTACTAATACTCTACACTACTACTACTACTACTACCTACTCACTGCTTATACCGCACTACACTACCTTCCCTACCTACTATACTACTACTACTCACCTGCTGTTGCCGCTGCCACTACTACTACTACTCACCACCACTACACTACCTACTTTACTACTACTACTACTCTACCACTCACCTATTACTACCTACCTACTACTACTACTGCTTTACTGCTACTACTACTACTTCTACTACTAATACCTACTACTACTGCTGCTGTTGCCGCTGCTACTACTACTACTACTACTACTACTACTACTACTACTACTAATACTGCTGTTGCTGCTTCTACTACTTCTACTACTAATACTAATACTACTACTGCTGCTGCTACTACTACTACTGCTGCTGCTGCTATTACTACTACTACAACTACTACTACCACTTCTACTACTACTGCTGCAGCTGCTACTGTTAATACTATTACTGGCCCGTGGCCTGGTGGCTAAAGCTCTCGCTTCACACGGTGAGTGTCCGGGTTCGATTCCCGGCGATGGTAGAAACACTGGGCGTGTTTCCTTACACCGGTTGTCCATGTTCACCCATCAGTAAAATGTGCACCTGGGTGTTAGTGGACTGGTGTGGGTCGCATCCTGGGACAAAACTGACCTAATTTGCGGGAAATGCTCAGCATAACAAGCGACTTTCTATATAGTAGTATGTTACTGATGTCAGCTAGGCCTGTATACCTTGTACATGTACTTGTAGAAATAAAGATATTATATTATTATTATTATTATTATTATTATTATTATTATTATTATTATTATTATTATTATTATTATTATTATTATTATTATTATTATTATTATTTATATTATTTATATTATTATAGAAATCTGGAGGAAATAATAACTAGGACTGAGTATACTACAAACTCTAATCACACAATAGAGCGGAAAAGTAATGTGAAGGACCTGGGAGTGGTAATGTGCGAAGAGCTCACCTTCAAGGACCACAACAATGCCACTATCACATCTGCTAGGAAACTGATAGAATGGATAATGAGAACATTCAATACAAGAGATGCCAAGCCAATGATGATTCTTTTTAAATCACTTGTTCTCTCTAGGCTAGAATACTACTGTACATTAACATCCCCATTCAAGGCAGGTGAAATTGCAGATCTAGAGAATGTACAGATAACCTTTACTGAACGTATAAGTTCCATCAAACAACTTAACTATTGGGAACGCCTGGAAGCACTAGACTTATATTCACTGGAGCGCAGGCGAGAGAGATATATCATAATCTACACATGGAAGATTCTGGAGGGACTGGTCCCTAATATGCACACATAAATCACTCCATACGAAAGCAAAAGACTTGGCAGGGGATGCAACGTACCCCCAGTGAAAAGTAGGGGCGCCACTGGTACACTAAGAGAAAACACAATAAGTATCCGGGGCCCAAGACTGTTCAACAGCCTCCCACCAGCCATAAGGGGCATTACCAGTAGACCTCTGGTTGCCTTCAAGAGGGAGCTGGACAGATACCTAAAGTCAGTGCCAGATCAGCCGGGCTGTGGTTCGTACGTTGGACTACGTGCAGCCAGCAGTAACAGCCTCGTTGATCAGGCCCTGATCCACCGGGAGGCCTGGTCACAGACCGGGCCGCGGGGACGTCGATCCCCGGAATGCCCTCCAGGTAGACTCCAGGTAGACTTCTGCTACTACTACGACTGCTGCTACTACTGCTGCTACTACTACTACTGTTACTATTATTACTACTACTACTGCTACTACTGCTACTATTGCTACTACTACTGCTACTACTGCTACTACTACTACTGTTACTATTATTACTACTACTACTGCTACTACTGCTACTACTACTGTTACTACTACTGCTACTACTGCTATTACTACTGCTACTACTACTACTATTATTATTATTACTACTACTACTGCTACTACTGCTACTACTACTGCTACTACTGCTACTACTGCTACTACTACTTCTACTAGATACGTATACATTTTTAATGATAAATTATTTGATCAAATAGTTCATGAGTATGATATGGTAGAATGTAATTTCAGGGTTAAGCTTAGACAATGTTTTATTAAGAAGCAAAGACTGAGTTTGTTATTATGATCAGAGAGATTACACCAATATACTGACAAGCTTAATGTTGGACTTGGTATGATGGGACTCACTTAGAGTTATTGAAGAATGGGACCCATTATTTCTTGCTATATATTACTTATTTTATGAATGTTTCAATCATTGTCATAATCCTAATAATTATATATAATTTACTTGAGGGTGACATACATCCTCTACTGAAAGACTCAAAAGGTAACTCTGTAGAATTATCTTATTATTCACCTGTTATAATATCTCGTTTACTGAAATTATTTGATATTCATTTGTTGGATATTTTAGAAGAAATCCTACATTTTAATTTTAGACAATTTGGGTTAAGTAAGGGATTATCTACTTATGACACAAGTTTGGTGTTGATAGTAACTGTTTGACCTTACTTGAAGAAGAGGAAGAGCATTTACTGTTTTCATGGACCTTTTTACGACATTTAGCAAGGTGGATCACTGTATTGTAGGGCAACGTTAACTGATAGAGGAATCCCCCTGATACTGTATAAGTAAGATAATTTAGGTATACACAAATACAGTTATATAGATTATCATTCAAAGTGACTTATTATTTATTATTTAAGTAACCCGGAGGCAAGAATTGTGTGGCTTGGAAATAAAGGTGATTATTATATTAAGAAGGGAGTGAGACAAGGTGGAATTCTCTCACCACCGTAGGTTCCACTTTGCTATGAGTAAATATCATTACATATGCGGATGATATTGTTCTTTTGGATTATTCAAATGAAAATTCAAAAATTAATTCAATGTTTCAGTGACATTTGGCATTACTTTAAATTACAAATGAACACAAGCAAAACAAAATGTCTGGTGTTTCGTGAAACACTAACTCTAATGATCTGGATAATATTATTAGCCAATATGAAATTGTGGAACATTTTAAATATTTAGGTCATTATACTCAAAATTATTTCTAAGACAATAAGGAAGATGAAATGAGACAAATATATGTTTTATGCAAAATTTAATTCTGGTTTGATACATGTTGATAATGTTGATTATTGTTTATTATTTAAAGCATATTGTATGACTGATTAGTGAATGTGTCTGTGGAATAGCGATTAAGTTTTTATTTTGAGATATTTATGTTTCTTAAAGTTGATTTTTCAAATGCTCTGAAAAAAAATTGGTTACCCACTTTTACTATTAGTTATGTTGCTGCATATTTATATAGTTACTCCTGCTGCTGCTACTACTACTAATTCTTCTACTACTTTATTATTTGTACTACTACCACTGCTGCTACATCTACTACTACTATTATTGCTACGATTACTACTGTTACTGTTACTACTACCACCACTACTACTGCTATCACCACCACAACTACTACTACTATTGCTATTATTACTACTACTATTGCTACTACTACTACTGCTGGTACCACCACTGCTACCACCACTGCTACTACTACAATTACTGCTACTACTATTACTACTACTACTACTACTACCACCACTACTTCTACTAAATGAAGATTAGCATGTGATAGTCAAGAAATATACTGCGTAGTGGAATTTTATATTGCGTGGATAGATATTGTGTAGTGTTATGCTTTGTACTGTACTTAATATGAAGTTTATGGGTTTGTCTGGTTGGTTGATTAATTGCTTGATTCATTGATTGACTGGTTGATTGATTGCTTAACTAACTACTACTATCTATTAGCATGGCTGAAAGGCCCTACTGTAGGGCTTATGTTGTTTCGCCTCACTTTGTTACCTAATCCATACTGTTTGTGTTCTTGTATTGGTTGTATTAGTCTGACAAAGTTTCCTGCAGAGCGAAACGTTGCAACAATATAATATCTCGTTAGCTGGATGCACATTTCTTTTTTACCTAATATATTGTCCATAATTCTGCCCATATTATTACCAACTGTAATCCTTCTGGTATCTGCTGGCATGGTGGGGGAGGGAGAGAGGAACAAGATTTAAACAGGTTTATTATGATTATTGTTATTATATTTATGAGAAAAACACTATAATCAGTAGAAAGAGGTTCTTTGCTGCCTGCCAGAGCAGTCCTCGTCTGTGTCTCAGTACAGTCACGTTTGATGACAAGGAAGACGTGCTCTTGAGGACCAGAGTATCCATTAAATACATAGCCACACACGCAAACAATTATTACTGTGTCATTGTGTGCTTAGTCACGTGTCTGCGTTGTTTCTTGTGTGACGTAGTGAACTTAGGTTCTGCCTGTCATGTTCATTGTTGAACTTATGTTCTGTTTACTATGTACATTTTGTGACTTTGCTTCTGGGAGCATACATTGGTTGTTTAAATTCTATGTACCGTGAAGACTTACTTCATATTCTAAGGGAGGATTCTCTCCGTTGTCACCTTTGTTGCTTCCAGCATACTGTAGGTTGTGTCACCTTTGTTGCTTCCAGCATACTGTAGGTTGTGTCACCTTTGTTGCTTCCAGCATACTGTAGGTTGTGTCACCTTTGTTGCTTCCAGCATACTGTAGGTTGTGTCACCTTTGTTGCTTCCAGCATACTGTAGGTTGTGTCACCTTTGTTGCTTCCAGCATACTGTAGGTTGTGTCACCTTTGTTGCTTCCAGAATACTGTAGGTTGTGTCACCTTTGTTGCTTCCAGCATACTGTAGGTTGTGTCACCTTTGTTGCTTCAGCATACTGTAGGTTGTATAAATACTATTTCGTGTGTATTTTTGTTGTGTTCCATATAAAAAAAGCATAACAATCGCCTTTAACTCATTTACTGAAAATTGTCACTAGTTTGCGTGCGGCTAGCAGTAACAGTCTGGTTGATCAGGCCCTGATCTACCATGAGGCCTGGTCTCAGACCGGGCCGCGGGGGCGTTGACCCCCGAAACCCTCTCCAGGTAAACTCCAGGCAAACTCTTGAGTTGTTATTCATAGTATTCTTAAGACAATGACACACATCCCAACATCTAAGTTACACTGTTTTGTTTTGGGTTGGACTAAGTTCCAGCTGCTAGGTTATTTGGAACTTTGTCTCTCTAAGTCAAAATGATGTATGCTCACTTAAGTCCTGTGTATCCTTGGGTAATGTGCTGAGTTACACACCTTTATACTTGTGTGGGATTTAATGGTTTGTATGACGCTTGAATGTCTTTGTGATGAGTCCGGTGATGGACTGACACTGGCACATATGGACTGACACTATCACATATGGACTGGCACTGTCACATATGGACTGACAGTCACATATGGACTTGACTTACAGTCTTTTGGGAATTACACTTTGTTTTGATTGTGTCTATATTGCTTCTCATAAGACTAAAAATATCTGTACAAGATGTCGCTATAAAGTAAACAAATGAGAAAGTCACAACTTCTTGCTTTTCCAGTTTCCTAGATCAGCTTTTAAGTATTTACTTTATGGGCATCAAACTGCAATATTGATGTATTATGAACACAGGTACTGTTGCAAGGATTCTTATACCTGGCTATAAAGGGCGCAATCATCAGAGCAGCCAAAAAAATTTGGAATATAATATACGCCAGATGTCTTCTTTTGAGTACCCGTATATTTCCACAATCGATATTATTTACAGATATGTACAGTAGTTTGAATGATACCATTATGTGAGTAATTTAATGAGAGAGAGAGAGAGAGAGAGAGAGAGAGAGAGAGAGAGAGAGAGAGAGAGAGAGAGAGAGAGAGAGAGAGAGAGAGAGAGAGAGAGAGAGAGAGAGATATCATAAGAAAGAGTTATCTTACTAACTATAATTTATGCACCCATGCTGAGGTGTATATGTTAATCATCTGAAAGCCTGTCATGAACTGAAGCTCCAGAGTGAATCTTAGTTACAAGGTGAGCAACTTCAAGTCACCACTCCTCACTATGATTGGCTGACTTGTACCACTGGTAGCTACCTGGTATGTGAATGAGGCCCTTCATTCACACCAGCAATAAACTACCATGCTTGAAGGTGGTGACTGATGGTATGCAGGGTTGTGGTTACATGTGGTGCATGTCCAACGTAATAATGTACTCAACACCCACCACAGGTTCTCTGCTCTTGGCTCTGCTTGAATCACAATTAAAGGATATCACAGGGGAGTGTAGCACCACTTCCGAAAATCAAGAACCTTTTACTGGGGACAAGAGAGAGAAAGGAGGGAGTCAGTCTGAGCATATTTTAACAGCTTAGCGTCACTGTAAATACTAAGCCACTGATCTTTTATCTTCCTCCAACTTAGCCGCCAGCCTCACACGTCACCTCTCAAGGAACTTTTACAGGTTTAGCGCTTACCCATGAATATAATAATCTTGCAGGGGATAGATTATCCGGCGAAATGATAATTCCCATGTAATCGTAACTTCAGCTCTGCTGGAGAGAAAATCTTTTAAGCTTCCATAGCAACTAAACACACAGTGGAATGCTGAAGGTATCCTGATCGCCTTACTGAAGTCTCCCATCTCAGGCTGACACCTTTCATCACCTCATATACGCAACTCACGTAGTGTGAAGGAATGTGACAGCTAGCTTTTGTTCCCACTATGCAACCCTCATGGAACAGGGTATCAGCACACTGCAGGTATTCCCACCCCATAACTATCATATAGAACAGTGTTGCATCAGGTGTTCTCACACGGTAACTATTACAACCTCAGGTTCAATGGCCTGTTAACCTGAGTGTAAAGGGAGCTTGGAGCAAAGAAACACAGTAGATGTATTGAAATTGTATTTCTTTCAAAAATCAGCTAGATTAATTAACTTTTATCTTTTCCTTCACCAAGTAATTGTGATTATATAAGACTTTTGTCTTTTCCTTCACAAAGTATAACAAAGTGCTATTTACACATATGTACACTATATACAAAGGAGTAGTGTTTAGTGCACGCCACAGTTGTCTAGGCTAAGCAGCAGCCAAAAGACAGACAACTTTCCACAACCAGCTCTATGCAGGAATTCCAATGACAAACTGCGAGTGGTAACCACGTCACCTTTGTCATTGTTAAACTCTCATTTAATTGGCTGAACCGAGTCGTTGATTTGATGATGGGGCCCTCATCACCAAACCCTTAACGATGGTTCGCTGGTTGGAGGGGAGCCTATGTGGGTGTGTTAACATGCTCCGAATAAAGGTTACATACTCTTTTCATGCAACACCCCACCCCAAGAGGGCTCAGGACTAGGCTTCCACCTCAAATGGGTAGAGTGCCACCATGGCACATTATAATAATGGGACCGCCTTTCCCTCAACCATCCCGCTCATTAGTTAAAGCTAAACTTTTCTCGAGACATAAGTCCAGCTTTAAACTTAAGAGTGAGACAGCCGACGGTAGGGCTAACATAGGTCCAAGGTGCCTGCGGTCGGTAGCAGGGCACCCCCACTAAAAAACCCCACCACTAGGGAAAAAAGGGCTGGTTCTACCCAAAG
>WNWK01029660.1:0-2500 GCA_009830355.1 Cherax destructor
CCCCACGTGGTCACATGTGGCTTCGAGTGGCCTCGACACTCGGATACACGTTCTGGCAGAATTCACAGGAAATTACAGAAAACAGCATAGAGGGAGTGAGAGCAGTGAGTGGAGTGTGTGGGTACACTATGGCAGGTGTGTATGGTGAGAACAGGGCCGGGGCATACCTCCTCGCCCACAACACACGAGAGACACGCTCACACGGGGAAATCACACAAACTCACCTCTGAGTGCTGAAATAGCAGTGCTGAGCTGAACAACAACAGCAGAACATGCTGGCAAGGCTGAGCACGTGACTGAGAAACAGCATGGGACGCTGTGGCATAGAGTCAGTGACGCCATTTCTCGGAGAAATAGACAAATTTCGCCTGGATCCTGCATGTACCTGTGTCTGGATGCTGAGATTAGTAGACACAACATCAGGATAACTCGTTGAGAGACGGATGCTTCTTGTAGATACTGATGAAGTGGTAGATAACTTCAGTCATCTTCCTCCCTCGTGGGTAAACACAACTGCTGCGAGGTACCGCTGTCACCATTTATACGATATGTTATTTGGCGTTTTGGAGGCGTGGGAAGGCAATGATAATGTCTTCGGAGGCTTCTTACTTTATTTGTATAAAGCGTGGTGTACACAAGCTGTGTGTCTGTGGCCATGGCCCAGGGCCATGCACCTTGCGAGAGGGAGAGGAGTTAGGCCTTATCTGAGAGAGATCTGGGCGCCAAGTGAGGGAGAGGCAGGGGTGAGGCGAGACTCACGTGGGTATGCCTACAGGCTTGCCCTCTGGCGAAACTATGGAAAATAGCATGGCGCGAAATATGAACTCAGCTGGCAGACAGCATGGGCTGTCTATGCAGACAGTCAGCCATTCTACAATTGTATGACATTCTTGTGGCACTTAACCATATTGCATTTGTGGTCGTTTCAGACTCCTTTAGTGCTTTACAGGCTTTCCAGAAATTTGATACACCTCACCCCCTAGTTCTTTGTATCCAACTTTGGTTATGCCGTATCTCTAGCAAACACAAAGATATTGTTTTTTGTTGGGACCCTGGTCATGTTGACGTACAGGGCAATGAACAGGCAGACACTGCTGCGCGGTCAGCAGTACATGACCTTCCAGTTTCATATAGAGGTGTTCCATTCACGGACTATTTTGCAGTCATTGCTACCCACCTTCGCACCTATTGGCAACAACGCTGGTCTGACCTGCTAAATAACAAACTTCATTCTATTAAATCGAGTATAGGTTTCTGGCCTTCTTCTTGTCACCAATGTCGAGGTTGGGAGACTACACTCTCCCGTCTTCGCATCAGCCACACTCGTCTTACTCACGGGTATCTCATGGAGAGCTCCTGTCCCTCTCTGTGAGCATTGTCAGGTTCCAGTATCTGTTCGCCATATTCTGTTGGACTGCCCACTCTATCAACGAGCAAGTAGAATTTACTTCCAATGTCGTCTTCGCTCTGCGGCCCTTTCTTTGCCTTCCTTCTTGCTGATGGACCCTCCTTTAATCCTGACTCTCTCATTGACTTTTTGACAGCAACTGACTTACTATACAAACTCTGAAGATTATACCTCTAGTGCTCCCTCAGTCCCTTCTACCTCAATATCTTGCTACCCTCTATCCCTACACTATCCACTGTCCTGCTGCACTCCATACCCTGTTAATCATCCCTCATCCCCCTTACAACCCATTCTCCCTGCATCCTGCCCTAACCTGCTGTGCTGTATGACTGCAATACAAGCTACTGCATGTGTAACTGGGGTACTTATTGAGAGGACTGTGCAGCAGCCTGGTCCTTAAGCATCTCTCTGCAATACTGCTATAAGTGACTATTACTGTAAGTACAATTATAAACTTTAAAGGTACAATGCCCACTTGAGATACACTGGGTCCCTTTTCCCAGAGGAACCGGGCTTTTCCTACCTGTTCCCTGATTTCCTGCACCTGAAACTGTCTTACAACTTCCCTGAACAGGAAGCTGAGAAGTAGACTTAAATCCCTGGGAACCAGGATAATAGTGTGCCCTCAAATTTTCGCCTCCTAGATGTCGACAACCGGGTCGCTATCCCACTTAATACCCAGATCCGCCTCATTATCTCGGCAGCAGATGTCATTCACTCTTGAACAATTCCTGCCCTGGGGGTGAAAGCAGATGCCATCCCCGGCCGACTAAATCAAATTAGATTTTTAATTAACCGACCGGGTTTATTTTATGGTCAATGTTCGGAAATCTGTGGAGCTAATCACAGATTTATGCCCATCCTAATTGAAAGAATCTCAGTAGATTCTTTCCTTAACTAATTTCCGAAAACTCAGAGAGCTCGTCCTAATGACATTAAAACCAACTAATATAACTTTTCAAGTGTAGGTCTTTTAAACCTAAAAAGTATTTTTAATACTTCTAGAGAACTAAAATTAGTTAATCTAAATAACGTTAGTTTGTCAGACTAAAATAATCTAATCCTGATATTTTTATATGCCCAAATAAGACC
>WNWK01029660.1:7500-24197 GCA_009830355.1 Cherax destructor
ATACACTTTACCAGGTACACTCAACAGACTTATTCCCCTATAATTTTTGCACTCTCTTTTGTCCCCTTTGCCTTTATACAAAGGAACAATACACGCTCTCTGCCAATCCCTAGGTACCTTACCCTCTTCTATACATTTATTAAATAATAGCACCAACCACTCCAAAATTATATCCCCACCTGCTTTTAACATTTCTATCTTTATCCCATCAATCCCAGCTGCCTTACCCCTTTCATTCTACCCACTGCCTCACGAACTTCCCCTACACCCACAACTGGCTCTTCCACACTCCTACAAGATGTTATTCCTCCTTGCCCTACACACGAAATCACAGCTTCCCTGTCTTCATCAACATTTAACAAATCCTCAAAATATTCTCTCCATCTTCCCGATACCTCTAACTCTCCATTTAATAACTCTCCTCTCCTATTTTTAACTGTCAAATCCATTTGTTCTCTAGGCTTCCTCAACTTATTAATCTCATTCCAAAACTTTTTCTTATTTTCAACAAAATTTGCTGATAACATCTCACCCACTCTCTCATCTGCTCTCTTTTTACATTGCTTCACCACTCTTTTAACCTCTCTTTTTTTCTCCATATACTCTTCCTCCCTTTCATCACTTCACTTTGTAAACTCCAAAGCTAACTTTTTCTCCCTTACTACTCTCTTTACATCATCATTCCACCAATCGCTCCTCTTCCCTCCTGCACCCACTCGCCTGTAACCACAAACTTCTGCTGAACACTCTAACACTACATTTTTAAATCTACCCCATACATTTTCGACCCCATTGCCTACACTCTCACTAGCCCATCTATCCTCCAATAGTTGTTTATATCTTACCCTAACTGCCTCCTCTTTTAGTTTATAAACCTTCACCTCTCTTTTACTTACTGATTCTATTTTCCTTGTATCCCATCTACCTTTACTCCCACTGTAGCTATAACTAAAAAGTGATCTGATATATCTGTAGCCCCTCTATAAACATGTACATCCTGAAGTCTACTCAACAGTCTTTTATCTACCAATACATAGTCCAACAAACTACTGTCATTACGCCCTACATCATATCTTGTATACTTATTTATCCTCTTTTTCTTAAAATATGTATTACCTATAACTAAACCCCTTTCTATACAAAGTTCAATCAAAGGGCTCCCATTATCATTTACACCTGGCACCCCAAACTTACCTACTACACCCTCTCTGCATGTTTCTCCCACTTTAGCATTTAGGTCCCCTACCACAATTACTCTCTCATTTGGTTCAAAAGTTCCTATACATTCGCTTAACATCTCCCAAAATCTCTCTCTCTCCTCTACACTCCTCTCTTCTCCAGGTGCATACACGCTTATTATTACCCACTTTTCGCATCCGACCCTTATTTTAATCCACATAATCCTTGAATTTACACATTTATATTCCCTCTTTTCCTTCCATAACTGATCCTTCAACATTATTGCTACCCCTTCCTTAGCTCTAACTCTCTCAGATACTCCTGACTTAATCCCATTTATTTCTCCCCACTGAAACTCGCCTACCCCCTTCAGCTTTGTTTCGCTTAGGGCCAGGACATCCAACTTCTTTTCATTCATAACATCGGCAATCATCTCTTTCTTATCATCCGCACTACATCCACGCACATATATGGAGGGGCCATATATGAGCCTGCCGGAGGGTTCCTATTTCCTGAAAATGATGCTGCAATGGGCGATGCCGTCGTATGTAGTCATGGAAGATTTTTGCACCCAGGTCTATGTGACGTACGTGGGACAGCGGAGAACCTGTCGCCTCTGTGGCTCTTTCGAGCATGTGGCAGATGTGTGTTAGAGGCGGCAGATGCAAAGGCGAGAGGACGTGCATGTGGAACATGAAGTGGACAGGGGGAACAGTGAAGTGGAGTGGGAGGAGGCCCCTGAAACATCGAGGAAATGGAGTGAAATAATGGAGAGGAAGGAGGTGGTGTGTTGCACTATATCTGACGTGACGCAAAAGAAAGGGAAAGCAGAAGAGAGAGTCCAGGAGGACCGTATATATTTAGGTTTGGATGTCCTATTACAGGACATGCTTATGGGACTGTTGGACAGTCCACAGGATGTGGAAGTGGTTGGTAGTGAAAGGGATGTGGTGAGGAGTGTTATTGAAGAGGAAAGAGCAGTAGACGACATGGATAAGACAGGTGTGTTAGTATGTAAGGAAGTGAAGGCTCTATTCACAAGAGTGAGAGTGGAGAGAGTATGAATGTTGTGGGAGAATCTTGGAAACGGTCAGTCAGGTCGTTGGACAGTGACGACGTCCTGATGCCGGGTCAGAGATCTTGTAAAAAGGCCTGGGTGGGTGGAGGTGGCACGATGGGGAAAGGGTGGTGTGACAGAACCTGAGGAAGCCCAGGGTGGGAAGTGTAATGGCAGAGTGATGGGCTCGGGTAAAGGAGTCGTGCCAGCACCATAAAGGTCTAAAGGAAAGCCCCCTCATTTGTATTCAGGAGTCTAACTTTTAATGTGAATGGGTTAGTGGCAGAAGTTAAACATAAGTGGGTGGAAGCAACATTGAGAAGGTATGATGTGGACGTAGGTTATCTTCAGGAGCATAATTTCAAGTATGGAAGGGATTTGAGGTTGAAAGGATATGATGTCTATGTGGGGAGTTCTGGCAGACTAAAGGGTGGGGTTGCAGTAGTCATCAAAGAGACAAGCCCTTTTACCTTGAAATCATGGGAAGAGGGTGGGGGAGGGCATATAGTGAGGGTCGATGGGGTGTGTTTTGTAGGTGTATACATGCCGGCGGTAAATAATAGAAGGGTTAAGGAGGATTTTCTACAGGATTACTTAGTTTATTCTTTGGGTGGTCTGTCGGAGGTGACATTAATGGGGTGTGATTGGAATAGTGTAATATGGAAGAAAGATGTGGAACGATGTGTTGGGGGTTTTGAGGGAACTGGTGGGTAGTGTGGGTATGGTGGATGTAGTGGGAGGGGGGGGTGTTGAGCATACGTTTATACGTAGGGAGTATGTGGCGAGGTTAGAAAGGATTTATGTGACTAGGAGTGTTGTTGTGGGGAGGGTGTAAACTATTGATGTGGGGTTTTCTGATCATCGGGGTGTGCTGGTTGATCTGGGTTGGGAGGGCATGGTTCGGTGATCTGGGGGCTTTTGGAAACTAAATGTAACTTTATTTAATGGGGAAGAGAACAGAATGGGTTTTGCTGAGTGGTGGGAGGGGGTATGGGAGAAGGGGAGGATTGAGGGGATGTCATGGGGTGGTGGGAAAGGGTAGCAAAACTAGGCATGTATAAGAAATTATTATACAAAAAGAGGGAGTATGGATTGCAAAAATATTTTGAGGGGCAGTTGAGTAGGTGTTATGAAAGGGGGGTATCGTACTCGGTGGGTGAGATAGTGGGATTAAAGGAGCGATTGAAAGACATCCAGAATGAGAGATTTGATGCAGTTCAATTAAAAGGTGGTTTGCAGGATGTGCTATGGGGTGACAAGTCTTCTGCATGTGTATTAAGAAATTTTCATAAGAGGAGGTTGGGGATGACTGTGATGAGGATGGAGGTGTGTGAGGACATGGACGAGTATGTAAAAGGTCAGAAGTTGAAGACGACAGAAGTGGTGAGTTATTATCTGGCTAAATGGTTTGCATGTTATATGCGAATGGTGGAGAGTGGGGGAAGGGAGGGGGGCATTTGATTGAGGGTTTCATGGAGGTGTTGGAGAACCAGGATAGGGAGAGCATGGAGGGGGTGATAAGTGAAGCTGAAGTGTGGATGGTGGTGAATGGTATGAGTTGCAGAAAATCAGCTGGGATAGATGGTATACCCAATGATTTTTATATGGAGAATTGGGGGATTATAAAAGAGTGTTTGGTGAAATTGTTAAATGGGATGAAGGTTGGTGGATGTATGGGGGAGGCACAGAGGACAGGTGTGGTGGTCCTTGTTAAAAAGAGGGAAGATAGGACTACTATTAGGGATTATAGGCCGTTGGCATTGATGTGTGCTGATTATAAAATTTTCGCTAAAGTGCTAGGGAATAGATTAAAACATGTAATTGGTCAAGTGATTGCTAAGGGGCAGTATGGGATACCAGGTCGTAGTATAGCCTTGGGTCATGAGAGGATTAAGGATTTTATCGAGGGAAAGCAGGGTGGTGGGATTCTGGCTCTAGATTGGAAGGCTGTGTATGATAGTGTTGACAGGGAGCTTTGTATGAGATTATGAGAAGACAGTGTTTTGGAGAGGAAGTAGTGGGATGGGTGGAGACTTTATATAGGGAAGTGAAAGTGCATGTACAAGTGAATATACATGTGGGAAGGAAGGTGAGCATGGAAAGAGGTCTGCAGCAGGGGTGTCCCCTGTCACAAATACTTTTCATCTGCTTACAAAATCCCTTTTATAGTTTGATAGAAGTAGGTGTTTAGGAAGAGGGAGAGGGGAGGGGGGAGGAAATGGGCATTGTAGGATATGTAGATGATACGACATTCCTAGTAGGAGGGGAAGAGGGTATGAGGAATGTCAGTAGTATTATTAGTGTTTTTGGTAAGGCCACAGGAATGCAAGTAAATGGGGTTAAAACTAAATTGTTAGAGGTAGGAACATGGGTGGGAGGAGGGTTGGGGGGATTGTATGGTTGGCCGATTGTGGAATGGTTGAAAATTTCGTGGGGTGGTTTATATGAATGATTCTGAGAAAGCAAGATGTGAGAACTCGGCTAAGATAGTTGGGGGAGCGATTCGTAGGATGGGGGGTTAGAGCCCGGGGGATTTAACCTTGCAACAGCGGGTGATCGTAATAAATGCCATGATATATAGTAGATTGTGGCATGTGACAGCAATTTACCCATTGTTGCAGGAGGATTTGAAGAGTTTGGAGTTGAAAGTTATGAGGTATGTGTGGGCATATGGGAAGGCGTGGTTGAGAAAGGACGTGGTGAGGAAACTGGTGAGGGAGGGGGGTTTGGGGCTTATCCCGATAGAACGAAGGTTGAAGTTTATGTATGTGAAGCATAGTTATGTAAGGTTCAGTGGGGTTTGGGGGAAAACTGTGGGCAGAGTGATGTGTGATTTATGTAGGTGGTGGAAGGGAAAGGAACTGAGTGAGTGTTTTGATTTGTTGAGGTATCTCTTGACTGTACAGAATCCTCAGGGGTTGACAGCGTGCATCTTGGGGAGGTTAAGAAGGGGGAGAGTAGTCGAGGGGAAAGCAGTGTATCTGATGTACAGTTGGAGGGAGATAAGGAAGGGGTTCCGAAAATAAAGGTTACGTTCAAGGGTAAGGGAGTTGTTGTATCATTTTCTACATGGGGTTGTAGCGTTGAGGGCCCTTCTGTTTCAGATGGGGTTAGAAGCTTCACCGAGTTGTGGTAGATGTGGGGTAGAGGAAACTGCTTTGCATGCAGTGTACTTTTGTGAATTTCTGGGAAATGTTAGATTATGGTTTGGGGGAGTATTACATAAAATGGGGGGGATTTCAGATTTTTTTTTTTTTTTTTATATTTTATTGAAACACAAGTATAACATATACAAAACTCTTAAATACAAGAGAAAATATACAATAAAGCGATAACGTAAGTCAAAACCATCATCCCAAATACTGTGTACAAGACATACATTTTACAGTCAATATCAATACAACAACTCAACACAACCACACACTAACTAAAGAGCAGATATACAATGCGCTCTACACAAACCTACACCACTGAGAGCACACCCTTTCACACTATATACATTATGAGAACCCCATAGGGTCTCGAGACCAGCTCGGCCATATCACAAAAGTTACAAGTGATACATCAATACTAAACCACACATCAAAACCCCAACAGGACAATGTAAATGCCCTTCCACACACTACGTGCATATAAACACATACAACAATACAGTGATACCCCCCTAAGCTAACCAACCTCGATCCCTCACGCACAATCACACGAGCTCCAACAACCGCAGTCAATGCCTCACAATACCCCCCCCACGGGAGACCAGCCCGTCGGATACCCCTGACACTCACAAGGACCACAAGACCCCATGGTGAAATCCCTGTAACCCACAGGAAAATCCCTCACCCACCTTCCCCCATAGAGGTCCCTATTTCGGCACTTCGTTCTATAAAACCCTGCCACCAGTGCCATCCGTCGTTCACTAACCCCTTTATCCCTCATAGCCCATGAAATGAAAACAAAATCTGCCATTACATACGCCACTGCCCTCTGAACCTCCACCCCCACTCCTTCCACATCCAAACTAAGTGCCCTCAACACCGACAATCCACCCCCCCCCCCACTAAGCAAATCACACGCCCCAACCATTCCCTCACGACACCCAAACGCTCACAAAAATATACACTATGAAATGCAGTGTCATCCTCCCCAGAAGCTTGACACATCCCATCTACCCTAAGACCTTTGTTACGTAAAACCACCCCTGACGGTAAAATCCCATGAAGAAACCGGAAAAATACCTCCCGCACACATGGACGAAGCCGCAATCTCCTTAACCTCCCCCAAATATCCTTCCAAGCATACAGAGGGTACACCCCTTCCACCCCTGCCACCTCCCGAGACCGCACCGCCTTCTCAAGAGTCCTGACCCTCATATGTGAAGGATCTCTAACAATAAGTAGGACCCGTAACATGTCCTCACATTCCCTTAAATCCCTCCCTCCCCACCACCTCCTTATATCCTCATGCAGAAGGCCTATCCCTCCCCCATCCCCAACCACCCTCAGGTAACCCCGCTTCACATAAACACTCTTCAATCTGCATTCCAATGGAATCAACCCTAGCCCTCCCTGGCGTAACGGGAGCGTAACCACCCCCCTTCGTAACCAATCACAACCTGATCCCCAAATAAAACGAAAAACCCTACGCAACAACTTCTGAACGTCCCCCTGCACCAACGGGTACAATGCCGCCACATGCCATATTTTACTATATAGCAACACGTTAACCACTATTACCCGTTGGTGCAGCGTGAGATGTGACGGCCTCAAACCATCTAATCTACCCAACACCCTCTGTACTACACCCTCCGAATTAACCACCCTCGCCTCCCTCGCATCCCTCATATACACCACACCACACATCTTCACCCGATCCACTAAACACCACCTTCCACAAGAACTCCCGCCCACCATCCCCTCCCAGTCCCCGAATCTCATGAATTTCGACTTATCCTCATTTACAGTCATACCCGTCGCTTCCCCAAAAACCTCAATGACCCTGCCCACACGCTCTAATCCCCCCCCTCCACAAGAATCGTCGTGTCATCCACATAGCCCACTATACCAGGATTCCCAACACCCAGATCCCCCTTTCCCTGCCCCCGAACAGACGCTTCTACAGCCCTATAAAATGGGTCCTGCAGGCATGCGAACAACAATTGAGACAGTGGGCAACCCTGACGTAAACCCCTTCCCATCCTGACACGCTGCCCCACCCTCCCATTCAACTGCACACACATACTTGCTCCCCAGTACAAAGTACGTGCCCAACTCACAATCTCCTTACCAAACCCCTGCCACCTCATAATGCTCCACAACGCTTCACGTTCCACACTATCATACGCTGCCCTCCAATCCAGTGCTAACCCCCCCTCCCTCCTTCTGCCTACTCTCAAAAAAAACCCGAATAACCCCATGCCCCACGTACATAGACCTTCCCGGCACCCCATATTGACTCCCAACAATAACCTTATCTAAGACCCTTTTCAATCAATTGCCTAATATTTTCGCAAATAACTTATAGTCCACGCACATAAGTGAAATAGTCCTATAGTCCCTCACCATCGTCTGACTAGTCCCCTTTGGCACCATAACCACAATAGCCGTAGACTGTGAATCCCCCAAGACACCCCCCTTCTTCATGATATTTAACAACTGCACTAAAAACCCCTTTAAAACCCCCCAATGCTGTATATAAAAATCACTCGGTAATCCGTCTATCCCTGGCGCCTTACCCCTGCTCATACCCATCAAGGCCGTCCACACTTCATCCTCCACTATATCACCACTCAACCCCTCCCTATCCCCCCTCTCAAGTCTACATTGCACCCAACTACCCATATCCCTTAAAGCCTCCTCCTGCACCCCTCCGCTCCTCATATACGACCCATACCACCCATCCACATACCGTCCCATGCCCTCTGTTGTAACCAACTCTTGCCCCACCCTATACCCTCCCAAGTCCTCATGCACACACAACCTTACAATTTCTGTCGCTCTACGCCTACATGCCTGCCCTCGCAGGACACATGCCAACGGCTTGTCACCCCATACCACCTCCTCTAACCCACCCGCCACCCTTGCAGCATCAAACCTTTCATTTTGCAAAACCCGAATTTTATCTTTCAACCCCTCTATTTCCACAACAGGGTAACCCGCACTCCCACATCCTCTCCCATAACAATCCCTTACCTGTCCCTCCAAATACCTAATAAGTCCATACGCAAACTGATTATCCTCCCTCCCCAGTCTAACATAGAAGTCCCTTATCTTGCTCTTAGCCACATTGTCCCACCAGAGCCACAAATCCCCATCCACACGAACCTCGGACCACAACCTGTCCCACAAACCCCCAAACATATCCCTCCCCATTCCCTCTTGAAGCAACCGGACATTTATTTTCCAATAACTCCCGTACCTGCGAGGCAACCCCTCCCACCCCAAATCCACCAAAACCCCCCTGTGGTCCGAAAAAACCACATCCAACACACACACCCTCCTCACTTCCGCTCTCCTAGTCACATATAACCGGTCCAGCCGAGCAGCATAACCTCTCCTCACAAACGTGTGCTCCACGTCCCATGCAGCACCCCCCCCACATCCACCATCCCCACACCATGTAACAGATCCCCCAGCAAAACCGAACAATACCCCACCCCCCTTGGTTCCACGTCTCTACGACGTGTCACACAGTTCCAATCACCACCCACCACCGCAATCGCAGGTAGCGATCGTAGGTGATAAACTAACACATCCCTCACAAAATCAGTCTTTACCCTACCCGGACCATAAATACACACAAAGGACACCCGATCCCTCCCCCATAATCCATCCACCCGTATAACCCGCCCCTCCCCTCCCTCCTCACTGTGATGGACAACAAACGGGCTAGTCTCCCTTATTAATATCGCCACACCCCCTTTCAATCTCAAGGAGTGTGCAGCGTAAACATTGTATCCTTCAATCAGTAACTGACAACCATACTTGTGGTTATGTTCTGTACAAAAACCACGTCTATACCACACCTCACGAAACCATTCACGCTTCATCTTATCACACAAACCATTAATATTCACGGTAAAGCACTTGAAACCGACAGAGGGGGTTTTCCCTTAGGCACTGGCACTTGCCGATCCCCTTTCCCCCGAGTGCCACCACGGTCACTCCCAGAGTCTCGGGAACCACCTTTAATGAGTCTCTGTCCCTTGGGACCTCCAAAATCACCCCTCACTACATCAGCCCACATCTTCTTACCCGGACGTTGCGCCAGTGTGAGCACGTCGTCCGTATCAGACTGGGCCGCTCTCTTCCGTGATGCACTTTCTTCCTCCATACCCACCTCCTGGAGGCCATCGAAGTGCACCTCCGCCTCCACATGAAGCAGCCGTCCTGCGGCCGAGGCACTAGCCCCAGGGAGGCCACCCACCTCAGCATCCCTGTCCCCCGCTGACTCCAAGTCAGCTGCAGGTTCGTCCACACACACCTGACCTGGGGTGCCCAAAAGGTCCTGCAACACCGTAGCAAACGCCTCCTCTGCTACTCTCTCATCAGCCGCCGATACTCCTCCCACGGCTCCAGGCTCCTGGACAGATGATTCTGGTACCCCTGGTAAGGTCGCACATCCATCCTCCAAAGATTCTGACCTGTCCACCTCAGCACTCCAACTTGCACCCGACATAGGGTTGTCCGACCCACGCTCCTCCGTACGATGCACCGAAGACTCTCGATGATGTCCAACATCCTTTGGGCCCGTCCTTTTACCACACTGCACAGCCATATGGTCATAGGCCCCACACAACCTGCAGGTACGACGTTGCCCCTCATAGGTAACCATGACTTGAGTCCTGAAGTCCTCCAACAGTATGTAGGAAGGGATGGGATGGCGTAACGTCATTTTTAACGTAAACGTTCCCTCCAGCAGACCTTGAAACATCCCTTCCGACCACCTGCCCACCGTCGCCGTATGAACAGTTCCATATCTCTCAAAAACTGTTCTCAAATCAGCCTCAGTCGCCTCAAATGGGCAATTATGAACCTTGACCCAAACGTAGTACCTGGATACGTCGTGAAGACACACCGTTACTGCCGAATTCACATCCACAGGTACTTCCTGAAACCTGGCGACAATCCTCTCATACACATCGGCAGTGTGAAGCTTAACGAAGATTCTATATGCACCATTTATAGCCACACCACACAAATCGTCATTCTCCAATCCGTAGACGTTGCGTATAATGGTAGTCAGTAGAACAGAAGCATTCTGGCCCAACACAGCCCCACGAATCATCTGGATACACACAGTGTTAACTCGGCGACGACCCAACTGCGCCATGTTGTGAAAACAACAATGTCACAAGGCGCCGGTAGAGGCAGGCTGGTCGCACGTCCGCTCGACACCAAGGTTGAGCGTTGAGCAACGAATGTATTTCAGAATTCCAGGCATTAAGTTTAAATATTGGAGGTGTGAGGGTGGACGTCAGACGGGCCCTCATGTATTTAGTGGTTGATTATGTGTATGTATCGTGGTCGATGAGGGAGGTGAGTGGGGATGTTAGGATGAAAGCCATTGTGGGGATGGGCATATGTATCATACTAAATGTAGGAACAAGGAGATACTTTATGGAGGATCCTGGGTCGTAGATTTTCCGGATAGGTACAGAAGTATGTCGATAGGGAGTTTGTTAGGGTTGATGGATCTTGTGTAAAGGGGTTTGTCTCCGGGGGAGGCGGTTATAGGTGTGGTTGGTGGCATGATATATTAGTTTAGATGTGTGAATGAGGGGGCTTTAGGGTGATGAGGAGGGGTTACTGAAGACTTTTCTTTGGAGGGTGATGGGTGACTTGCAGGGTGGGGAGGTATGTGAGATGTGTAGGGAGGACTTATGACAGTTGTATCCTGTATGAAGCTGGGGGACTAATCAGTAATAATTGGGAGATGAGAGGACTTTCCTTAGGTTTGAAAGAAAGTTATTAGGATGAAACCTATTTGGGCATAATGTGCATTTTTAATGTATACATAGAGAATTCCTTGGTTATGTGGTATGTATGTTGGTACTTTTACTGTATAGGGTTTTGCTTATAATCATGTTTATTTAGAGACACTAACCGCATAGTTTGATGAGAAGATTTATGTAGTATAATTAAAGAGTATATGTTCCTTGTGTTCTGAAGAAAGGTGATTTATATGGTAGTGTGAGGCAGTATATATCTTAATGGGGGTATTTTGTGTTTATAATGTAAGGATGGATGGGATACATTAGGCTGACGTACCTGTTGGTACTTTATTGATATTAATGAATATTTTGTATGATTTGGCGTGCATAAACAGCAATAAATCACCTCAAACCATTAATAACACAACAAAAGGCTGCAGTCCGAATGATAACAAATTCCCATGCTAGACAACATTCTCCACCAATATTCAAAAGTCTGAACTTACTCACCATACAAGACATCCATACATTTTACAGTACCTATTACATACAAAAATCACTAAACTCAAATATTAACCCACAACTCAAAATTTTCCTAACCAACCTTAACAGGACACATGAACATAACACAAGACAGATCACTCTTCGATGTTCCCCGCGTCCACCTCACACTATGCAAAAACGTAATGCACATTAAAGGCCCAAAAATTTGGAATTTATTACCTATGATTACCAAAGAAACCCGGTCTGTACATCAATTCAAAATTCTGCTAAAAAAAACCACCTACTCACCCAAAACTAAATACCCACTACTTTACATTACCTATAAAGTTATTAAATAACTTTACACTGCCTCAAAATAACATTATTCACTGTATTACTCCCCTAGCCTCAAAACCCCTTACATAATTGCTCAAAGAAAAATAATTTATCAAACATAATCTAGTACAAATGTTGAAACTTATACCTCATAATGTATAAACCTGTTATATCTCATAATGTATAAACCTGTTATATCTCATAATGTATAAACCTGTTATATCTCATAATGTATAAACCTGTAATAATTAATACAACCTAATATAAAGAAATCCATCCTCATGTAGCCTTGTGCTCCTTGTAACTCATCTAATGACCATATAAACTGTTATTGCAACACAAATTATTGATTTAATTTGTTTAATCTGATTTAATAATTTTATTATGTATACATATAAAACTGTAAATGATCCAAAATTATAAAACTATAATGTTTCAAAAATGTCATGTTAAAACTATGTTCAAATTTCATAGCTTAAAAACTCAACTATACTTATATTGTAAACTGTTTACTATAATTCTTACCATTTTGTTTTAAGATAATTTTAAGTCTGCCCACAATGCTCTGCATATTAGGGGCTTTTGGCATGTACACCTCATGTAATCTCATAACCCATTGTAATTCTTTGTATCTTGTCACAATAAACTATTATTATTATTATTATTATTATTATTATTATTATTATTATTATTATTATTATTATTATTAATAATATAACACAAACGATTGGGTTTAGGCCTGACTCTCACTTCTACTGCAGTTCTTCCTCTCACCGGCTATTCTTCGTCTGTCCCCACTTCCCCCTCGCCCCTAGTGGGTCCTTACCTGTGAGTCTCTGAATGAATGAATGAATTATTATTATTATTATTATTATTCTTGTTATTATTATTATTATTATTATTATTATTATTATTATTATTATTATTATTATTATTATTATTATTATTATTATTATTATTATTATTATTATTATTATTATTATCATTATTATACATGGATTGCTCTTGATATGCAGACATGGGTTTATTAAATTCTGCATAATATCCTAGAAGCAATATATATGCATATGATTGTGAATGCTATTCTCAATTTTATTATGTCAGATTTTGGTCGTTCACCATGCCCAGCCCTTCTAGGGCAGGGTAGGTGCCAAGGCTGGAGCTTTCTACCATCTGAAGCTCGTAAGCCTGCTATTCCCGTTAGGGAAGGTGGCAGACCACAGAGGCCTAGCATATATTTACCTCCATGCCTCATGCTGGTGGGGAATGTGGCTAGGCCTGGGGTCAGTTGGTCCCGCCGATGAGGGGTACCCCCTCCAATGGGAGACATAGGTCTCTGACACTCCCACGCCAGGGAGCCGGAGCCGGGTTGCCATCTGGTGAAGACCCGGGCCGGGAGAATTCCCGGTGAATTCAACACCTCCACCTCCTGTCAGATTTTAACATGGATAAGTTTTTATAGGGATAATTTTTTTTTTTTTGTGGTAGACAGATACTATTCTTTGTAAATAATTTTGTCTCCTTCATGGGAGTGATATATGTCTATAGTTGATAGGCACTGATTATATTGTTATTTTGGATTGTTATACATTACTATACGTAGGGTAACAAATTAAACTTTTTAGTTTTTCTTTGTAAACAATGTAAATGGTGTTGTTGTGTTCAATAGTATGTGCTGCATTCTGGAAGGGGGGGGGGGGGCTCACATGATGTATTTCGGGTGAAGTGCAGTACCTTTGTTTTGTTTTTTTTGTCACTGATGTTTTATTTGTTATTTTATTAGATGGTGTTCGGCTGTATGTGTTACTGTAGCAGAATACAGCTCGGTAGATAATATCTTGGTTTGTGCAGAATTTATGTTATTTTTTATCCTTTTCATGGCTTCGGATAGTCATGGTTTACTGTATTTGTACTTGTATGTTTTTTTTTTTTAAATAAAATATAAAAAAAACCTCTCCTGTTGCTGTCCTGTCCTGGCTACTCTACACGACTAATACGCGTCCGGTTTCAGAACAAATCCCGGAAACTGACGTTATATATGAAGCGGTTTTTTTTTATACAATATTCACCAATACACTGCGTAACATGGTGGTGGTGATGATGAGAACAGTGATGGTGGTGGTAATGAGAGCAGTGATGGTGGTGATGATGAGAACAGTGATGGTGGTGGTAATGAGAGCAGTGATGGTGGTGATGATGAGAAAAGTGATAGTGGTGGTAATGAGAGCGGTGATGGTGGTGGTGGTGAGAGCAGTGATGGTGGTGGTGATGAGAGCAGTGATGGTGGTGATGAGAACAGTGATGGTGGTGGTGATGAGAACAGTGATGTTGGTGATAATGAGAGCGGTGATGGTGGTGAGAGTAGTGATGGTAGTGAAAGTGAGAGCAGTGATGGTGAGAGCTGTTATGGTGAGAAAAGTGATGGTGGTGGTGATGAGAGCAGTGATGGTGGTGATGAGAGCAGTGATGGTGGTGGTGGTGAGAACAGTGATGGTGGTGGTAATGAGAGCGGTGATGGTGGTGGTGGTGAGAGTAGTGATTGTAGTGAAAGTGAGAGCAGTGATGGTGAGAGCTGTTAAGGTGAGAACAGTGATGGTGGTGGTGATGAGAGCAGTGATGGTGGTGATGGGAGCAGTGATGGTGGTGGTGAGAGCAAGTGATTGGTGGTAAAACAGTAAAGGTGGTGTAGACAGTAAAGGTGGTGAAAGGAGAACAGTGGTGGTGGTGATAAAACAATGAAGTGGTGATGAACAGTAAAAAGTGGTGGTAAACAGTGATGGTGGTGGTGATAAAACAGTAAAAAGTGGTGGTGGGTGAAATTTTTGGTGAGGCGTGTGGTGGTGGTAACAGTAAAGTGGTGGTAATAAAGCTGAAAAGGTGGTGGTTGTAATAATGAAAAGGTAGTAAAAATAACAGTAAAAGGTATTTTGAAAAACATAAAAAGGTATAAAACAATAAAAGGTGTGGTAGAAGCTTATGGTGGTGGTGAAGGCAGTAAAGGTGGTGGTGAAACGTAATGGTGGTGGTGATGAAACGTGATGGTGGTGGTGGAACAGTGATGATTTGGGGGTAAAAATTAGTGGTGGTGGTGGTGGTGTGAAATATATTTGGGAGTAATAGTGAACAGTGATGGTGAAAACTGTTATGGTGAAACAGTGATAGTGGTGGTGAGAAAATGTTATGGGAAACAATGGTGGTGAAAAGAAAGCATGTGGTGGTGGTGATAGGCGTGAAGGTGGTGGTGATACAATGATGGTGGTAAAAAACAATGTGGTGGTGGTGAGAACAATGAGGTGGTAAAAGAACGTGAAAAGGTGGTGGTAAAAGCGGTAAGGTGGTGGGGTGGAGTAAATGATGGTAGTGATAGTAAAGCAGTGTGGTGAGGCTGTTATTTGGGAACAGTGATGGTGGTGGGATGAAACTGTTATGGTGAGAACAGTGATGGTGGTGATAAAACATGATGGTGGTGGTGATTTAAGCAGTGATGGTGGTGGTGGAAAAAAAGTGATGGTGGTGGTGAGAAAAAATGATTTTTGGTGAGAACAAGTATTGATTAATAACAGTGATGGTGGTGGTGAAACATGATTTGGTGATGAAACAGTAAAAGGTGGTGGTGAACAATATGGGGGTGGTGAACAATGGGTTGGTAAAGAAAGCAGTGATGGTGGTGGTGATAAAAATGAAGTGGTGGTAAACAATGATGGGGTTGATAAACAGTAAAAGTGGTGGTGAAAAACAGTATAGTGGTAAGAGGAGAAGTTGGTGGTGAAGGTAGTAAAAAGGTATGAAAAAATAAAACAGTAAAGGTGAACTTTATTAAACATATGGTGGAAAAAACAATGATGGTGGTGGTAATTAAAGCAATGATGGTGGTGGTGAAAACAAAAATGATGGTGGTTAAAAAAATGATGGTGAGGGGGTGAACATGATGGTAAAAATTAAAACAATGGTGGTGGTGGTGAAGGGAATAATGGTGGTGGTGGTAAAAATGGTAGTAAAAGTAAAACAGTAAAAGGTGGTGTAAAAAACAAGTGATTTTGAGAGAGCAATGATGGTGAGGGGGTGAAACAGTAAAGGGGGGTAAAGAAACAATGGAAAAGGTGGTGGTGAAAGCAGTAAAAGGTGGTGGTGGTAAGTAGTTGGTAAAATAATGAAACAATGAAATTAACTTTTATTGAGAAAAAATGATGGTGGTGGTGATGAAAACTTTTGTAAAAAAACAGTTGAGTGATAAAGAAATGATGGTGGTGGTGATGGAACAGTGATGGTAGTGGTGAAAGCAGTGATGGTGGTATGAACAGTATGGTGGTGGTAAACAGTGATGGTGGTGAGAAACAAGGATGGTGGGGTGAAACAGTGATTGTGGTGGTGAAGCAGTTGGGGTGGTAAAGAAGCAGTGATGGTGGTGGTGATGAGCAATTAGTGGTGGTGAAACAGTGATGGTGGTGGTGATAAAGCAGTAAAATGGTGGTAAAAATGAAGTGGTGGAATTGAAGCAATAATGGTGGTGGTGGTAAAGTAGTGATGGAAATGATAGTGAACAGTATTTGGGGAAGCTGTTATGGGAAACAATGGGGGTGGTAAAGAACATTAAAGGTGGTGGTGATGAAGGCAATGATGGTGGTGGTAAAAAAAATGAAAAGGTGGTGGGGGAAAAAACAGTGATGGTGGTGGTGAAACAATGGTAAAGGTAAAGGCAATGATGGGGTGGGGTGA
>WNWK01029661.1:0-24197 GCA_009830355.1 Cherax destructor
CATATTTCACGTTACGGTTTGAGGCTTTCAAACTTTTTTATAATACTTATTTTAATTTTAATGAATTTTATGGAAATTTAGGAAAATAAATTTATTTTCTTTAGGAATTACTAAGATATTTTTCAAAATGTTCAAAATCCTAAATTAATTAAAAATAAAAATAATTTTTAATTTAAATTTAAATTATTTAATATTTTAAAAATCTTAAAATCTAAATAATATTTTTATAGAATATTTCATATTATTTTCGAAAATACATGAAACATTAAAAGCTCGAAAATGTGCTAAAATCGATTTTATGCATATTTCGACGTTTTAGAGCGGTTTGATGCTTTCTGCAAAACTCATTTTTAGCTAAAATACTTAATTTTCACACTTTTAAATAAATTTCTACTGCAATTGAAATTTTGGAAAGTAAGAAATTTATGATTTTCTTTGAAGCTTTATAGGTATATTTATCTAAAAATAGTTTTTCGAAAATCTTGAAAATGCCTTAAATCGTCAAAAATGCAATAAAATCAAGTTTTATAGCATTTTAATATTTATAATTATTTACATATTTTTAAAAATCCCATTAAAAATCTATAAAAATCAATATTTTATAGAATATTTCATATTATTTTCAAAAATATGAAAATTAAGCTGAAAATGTGCTAAAATCGATTTTATGCATATTTCGACGTTTTAGAGCGGTTTGATGCTTTCTGCAAAACTCATTTTAGCTAAAATACTTAGATTTTCACACTTTTAAATAGAATTTCTACTGCAATTGAAATTTATGGAAAAGTAAGCAAAATTTTATGATTTTCTTTTAGAATACCAAGGTTATTTTATTAAAATAGTTTCAAAATCCTTGAAAATGCCTTAAATCGTCAAAAATGCAATAAAATAAGTTTTTAGCATTTTAATATTTATAAATTATTTACATTTTAAAATCATTAAAATCTATAAATCAATTTTAGAATATTTCATATTATTTTCAAAAATAAAATGAAAAATGTGCTAAAATCGTATTTTATTGCATATTTCGACGTTTTAGAGCGTTAGCTTTTGAACTATTTTAGCTTATTATTTTCACTTTTAAAAATTTACGCAATTGAAATTTTGGGAAAAGTAAGCAAAATTTTATGATTTTCTTTGAAGCTTACCATAGGTATATTTTATTAAAAATTTTTCGAAAATCCTGAAATGTTAATCGTCAAAATGCAATAAAATAACGTTTTAAGCATTTTAATATTTATAATTATTTACATTTTTTAAAAAATCCCATTAAATCTATAAAAAAATATTTTATAGAATATTTCATATTATTTCGAAAAATACATGAAATTAAAATAGAATGTCTAAAATCGATTTTTGAATATTTATGAGTTTGAAATAGTAAAATTAGATTTCTTTGAAGCTATCTAGTATATTTTATTAAAATAGTTTCAAAAACTGAAATCTAATGTCAAAAATGCTAAATAGTTTTATAGCATTTAATATTTATAATTTTTAAAAAAATCATTAAAAACTTAAAAATCAATATTTTTATGAATATTTATATTATTTCAAATGAAAATAAATGAAAAATGTCTAAAATATTTATGATATTTCTTTAGAGCTTTAGGTTTTCTAAAATATTTTTAGAAAATCTTATTTTAATTTAAAAAAATGCAATTAATTTATGAAAAAAGCAAATTTTATGATTCTTTTGAGTTACAGTTTTTTACTAAAATAGTTCAAAAACTGAAATGCCTTAAATCGTCAAATGCAATATATTTTATAGAATATTTCATATTATTTTCGAAAAATACATGAAACATTAAAAGCTCAGAAAAATGTTCTAAAATCGTATTTTATGGCATATTTCGACGTTTTAGAGCGGTTTGATGCTTTTCTGACAAAACTCATTTTTAGCTAAAATACTTAGATTTTCACACTTTTAAATAGAATTTCTACTGCAATTGAAATTTATGGGAAAAGTAAGCAAATTTTATGATTTTCTTTTAGAAGCTTACTCATAGTTAATATTTCATATTATTTTAAATCATGAAAATTAAGTTGAAAAAGTCTAAAATCGCATTTTGGCTATTCGACGTTAGGCGTTTGATCTTTGCAATATTTACTAAAATAGATTTTCACATTTTAAATTGAATTTATCAATTAATTTTGGGAAGAAGCAAAATTTTAGATTTTTTTAGAACTTTCATAGTATATTATCTAAAAAAGTTTTAAAATCCTAAATTAATTAAAATAAAAAATCTTTTATAATTTTAAATTATTAATTATTTACATTTTTTAAAAAATCCTAAATTATAAAACAATATTTAGAATTTTATATATTTTAAGTCGAAATGTCTAAAATTATTTTATTATTTTGATTTTAAGCGTTTGTTTTGAAATCATTTTTAGTAAAATACTTCATTTTCACACTTTAAATAAATTCTACTCAATTGAAATTTATGGGAAAAGTATTTTTTAAAAAGTATTCAAAATAGTTTTACAAAATCCTTGAAAATGCCTTAAATCGTCAAAAATGCAATAAAATAAGTTTTATAGCATTTTTAATATTTATTAATTATTTACATATTTTTAAAAATCCATTAAAAATCTATAAAAATAATATTTTTATAGAATATTTCATATTATTTTCGAAAATACATGAAACATTAAAAGCTCAGAAAATGTGCTAAAATCGTATTTTATGCATATTTCGACGTTTTAGAGCGGTTTGATGCTTTTCTGCAAAACTCATTTTTAGCTAAAATACTTATTTTCACACTTTAAATAAATTTCTACTGCAATTGAAATTTGGAAAATAAGCAAAATTTTATGATTTTCTTTAGGAAGCTTACTCATAGGTATATTTTATCTAAAAATATTTTTCACAAATCCGTGAAAATGCTTAATCTCAAAAATGCAATAAAATATTTTATAGCATTTTTATTATTATTATTTACATATTTTAAAAATCCATTAAAATCTATAAAATCAATATTTTTAAATATTTCATATTATTTTCAAAATCATGAAACATTAAAAGCTAGAAAAATGTGCTAAAATCGATTTATGCATATTTCGACGTTTAGAGCGGTTTGATGCTTTCTGCAAAACTATTTTTAGCTAAAATACTTAATTTTCACACTTTTAAATAATTTCTACTGCAATTGAAATTTTGGGAAATAAGCAAAATTTATGATTTTCTTTAGAAGCTTACTCAGGTATATTTTATCTAAAAATAGTTTTTCAGAAAATCCTGAAAATCCTTAATCGTCAAAATGCAATAAAATCGTTTTATAGCATTTTGAATATTTATAATTATTTACATTTTTTAAAAATCATTAAAAATCTTAAAATCAATATTTTTATAGAATATTTCATTTTTTCGAAAATACAAGAATTAAAGCTAGAAAATGTTCTAAAACTCATTTTTGCAAAATTTACTTTTAACTTTTATGATTTCTCTGAAAATTTTTTAGCTAAATAATAGTTTTCACACTTAAAAGAATTCATGCAATTAATTTTATGAAATTTATAAAAACATAAAAAATATTTTAAAAACATTAAAAAAAAAAATGTGCTAAAATCGATTTATGCATATTTCGACGTTTTAGAGCGGTTTGATGCTTTTCTGCAAAACTCCTTTTAGCTAAAATACTTAGATTTTCACACTTTTAAAAGAATTTCTACTGCAATTGAAATTTATGGAAAATAAGCAAAATTTATGATTTTACTAAAAAGTTTCAGAAAATCTAAATGCTTAACAAAATGCAATAAAGTTTTTAATTTTATATTTATTACATTTTAAAATCAATAAAATCTAAATCAATATTATAAAATTTCATATTATTTTGTAGAAATAAATGTTAACATTTTGCATATTTGACGTTTAGAGCGGTGTTTCTGAAAATCTTTTTACTAAAATACTTAGATTTTCACACTTTTAAATAGAATTTCTACTGCAATTGAAATTTATGGGAAAAGTAAGCAAATTTTATGATTTTCTTTAGGAAGCTTACTCAAGTATATTTTATCTAAAAATAGTTTTCAGAAAATCCTTGAAAATGCTTGAATCGTCAAAAATGCAATAAAATCAAGTTTTATAGCATTTTGAATATTTATTAATTATTTACATATTTTTAAAAATCCCATTAAAAATCTATAAAAATCAATATTTTTATAGAATATTTCATATTATTTTCGAAAAATACATGAAACATTAAAAAGCTCAGAAAAATGTGCTAAAATCGTATTTTATTGCATATTTCGACGTTTTAGAGCGGTTTGAGTGCTTTTCTGAGCAAAACTCATTTTTAGCTAAAATACTTAATTTTCACACTTTTAAATAGAATTTCTACTGCAATTGAAATTTATGGGAAAAGTAAGCAAAATTTTATGATTTTCTTTTAGGAAGCTTACTCATAGGTATATTTTATCTAAAAAATAGTTTTCAGAAAATCCTTGAAAATGCCTTGAATCGTCAAAAAAGCAATAAAATAAGTTTTATAGCATTTTGAATATTTATTAATTATTTACATATTTTTAAAAATCCCATTAAAAATCTATAAAAATCAATATTTTTATAGAATATTTCATATTATTTTCGAAAAACATGAAACATTAAAAGCTAGAAAAATGTGCTAAAATCGTATTTTATTGCATATTTCGACGTTTTAGAGCGGTTTGAGTGCTTTTCTGCAAAACTCATTTTTAGCTAAAATACTTAGATTTTCACACTTTTAAATAAATTTCACTGCAATTGAAATTTATGGGAAAAGTAAGCAAAATTTTATGATTTTCTTTTAGGAAGCTTACTCATAGGTATATTTTATCTAAAAAATAGTTTTCAGAAAATCCTTGAAAATGCCTTAATCGTCAAAAATGCAATAAAATCAAGTTTTATAGCATTTTTAATATTTATAATTATTTACATATTTTTAAAAATCCCATTAAAAATCTATAAAAATCAATATTTTTATAGAATATTTCATATATTTTCGAAAAATACATGAAACATTAAAAAGCTCAGAAAAATGTCTAAAATCGATTTTATTGCATATTTCGACGTTTTAGAGCGGTTTGATGCTTTTCTGCAAAACTCATTTTTAGCTAAAATACTTGATTTTCACACTTTTAAATAAATTTCTACTGCAATTGAAATTTATGGGAAAATAAGCAAAATTTTATGATTTTCTTTTAGGAAGCTTACTCATAGGTATATTTTATCTAAAAAATAGTTTTCAGAAAATCCTGAAAATGCCTTGAATCGTCAAAAATGCAATAAAATATCGTTTTATAGCATTTTTGAATATTTATAATTATTTACATATTTTTAAAAATCCCATTAAAAATCTATAAAAATCAATATTTTTATAGAATATTTCATATTATTTTCGAAAATACATGAAACAAAAAGCTCAGAAAAATGTGCTAAAATCGTATTTTATTGCATATTTCGACGTTTTAGAGCGGTTTGAGTGCTTTTCTGGCAAAACTCATTTTTAGCTAAAATACTTAATTATCACACTTTTAAATAGAATTTCTACTGCAATTGAAATTTATGGGAAAAGTAAGCAAAATTTTATGATTTTCTTTAGGAAGCTTACTCATAGGTATATTTTATCTAAAAAATAGTTTTCAGAAAATCCTTGAAAATGCCTTAAATCGTTCAAAAAATGCAATAAAATCAAGTTTTATAGCATTTTTGAATATTTATAATTATTTACATATTTTTAAAAATCCCATTAAAAATCTATAAAATCAATATTTTTATAGAATATTTCATATTATTTTCGAAAATACATGAAACATTAAAAGCTCAGAAAATGTGCTAAAATCGTATTTTATGCATATTTCGACGTTTTAGAGCGGTTTAGTGCTTTCTGACAAACTCATTTTTAGCTAAAATACTTAGATTTTCACACTTTTAAATAGAATTTCTACTGCAATTGAAATTTATGGGAAAAGTAAGCAAAATTTTATGATTTTCTTTTAGAACTTACTATAGGTATATTTTATCTAAAAAATAGTTTTCAGAAAATCCTTGAAAATGCCTGAATCGTCAAAAATGCAATAAAATCAAGTTTTATAGCATTTTTGAATATTTATTAATTATTTACATATTTTTAAAAATCCCATTAAAAATCTATAAAAATCAATATTTTTATAGAATATTTCATATTATTTTCGAAAAATACATGAAACATTAAAAAGCTCAGAAAAATGTGCTAAAATCGATTTATTGCATATTTCGACGTTTTAGAGCGGTTTGAGTGCTTTTGAAACCATTTTAGTAAATACTTAGATTTTCACTTTAGAATTTCATGCAATTGAAATTATGGAAGTAAGAAATTTATGATTTTCTTTACAGTTTATCTAAAAATAGTTTTCAGATAAATCTTAAATCTAATGCAAATAAAATCAAGTTTTATAGCATTTTTGAATATTTATAATTATTTACATATTTTAAAAATCCATTAAAAATCTTAAAAATCAATATTTTTATAGAATATTTCATATTATTTTCAAAAATACATGAAACATTAAAAGCTCAGAAAATGTTAAAATCGTATTTTATTGCATATTTCGACGTTTTAGAGCGTTTGAGTGCTTTTCTGAAAACTCATTTTTTAGCAAAATACTGATTTTCAACCTTTAAATAGAATTTACTGCAATTAAATTTATGGAAGTAAGCAAATTTTATGATTTTCTTAGAAGCATTCATATGTATATTTTATCTAAAAATAGTTTTCAAAAACTTGAAAATGCTCTAAATCGTCAAAAATGCAATAAAATCAAGTTTTATAGCATTTTTTAATATTTATTAATATTTCTAATATTTAAAATCCCATTAAAAATCTATAAAAATAATATTTATAGAATATTCATATTATTTTCGAAAATACATGAAACATTAAAGCTCAGAAAATGCTAAAATCGTATTTTATGCATATTTCGACGTTTTAGAGCGGTTTGATGCTTTTGAAAACTCATTTTAGTAAATACTTACATTTCACACTTTAAATAGAATTTCTACTGCAATGAAATTTATGGAAACTAGCAAATTTTATATTTTCTTGAAAGCTTATCTCATGTATATTTTATCTAAAAATAGTTTTCAGAAAATCCTGAAAATGCTCTGAATGTCAAAATGCATAAAATCAGTTTTATAGCATTTTTGAATATTTATAATTATTTACATATTTTTAAATCCCATTAAAATCTTAAAATCAATATTTTTATAGAATATTTCATATTATTTTCGAAAATACATGAAACATTAAAGCTCAGAAATGGCTAAAATCGTATTTTATGCATATTTCGACGTTTAGAGCGGTTTGATGCTTTCTGAAAAACTCATTTTTAATAAAATACTTAGATTTTCACACTTTTAAATAGAATTTACTGCAATTAAATTTATGGGAAAAGTGATTAGATTTTCTTTAGAAACTTATCATAGGTATATTTTATCTAAAAATAGTTTTCAGAAAATCCGTGAAATGTTTAAATCGTCAAAAATGCAATAAAATCATTTATAGCATTTTTGAATATTTATTAATTATTTACTATTTTAAAATCCCATTAAAATCTATAAAATCAATATTTTATAGATATTCATATATTTCGAAAATACATGAAACATTAAAACTCAGAAATGTTAAAACTGTATTTTATTGCATTTCGACGTTTAAGCGGCTTGAGTGCTTTTCTGAAAACTCATTTTTAGCTAAATACTTAGATTTACACTTTAAATAGAATTTACTCAATTGAAATTTATGGAAAGTAAGCAAAATTTTATGATTTTCTTTAGAAGTTATCATAGGTATATTTTATCTAAAAATATTTTTCAGAAAATCTGAAATGCCTTAATCTCAAAATGCAATAAAATATTTTATAGCATTTTTTATTATTTATTAATATTTACATATTTTAAAATCCATTAAAATTTATAAAATCAATATTTTTATAGAATATTTCATTATTTCGAAAATGAAACATAGCTCAGAAATGTTAAAATCGATTTTATTGCATATTTCGAATTTTAGAGTTTGAGTGCTTTTTGGAAAACCATTTTCAGCTAAAATATTAAATTTTCACACTTTTAAATAGAATTTCTACTGCAATTGAAATTTATGGAAAAGTTAGCAAAATTTTATGATTTTCTTTAGAAGTTACTCATATGTATATTTTACCTAAAAATAGTTTTTTCTAAATAAAATCAAACGTCGAAATATGCAATAAAATACGATTTTAGCACATTTTTCTGAGCTTTTTAATGTTTCATGTATTTTTCGAAAATAATATGAAATATTCTATAAAAATATTGATTTTTATAGATTTTTAATGGGATTTTTAAAAATATGTAAATAATTAATAAATATTAAAAAATGCTATAAAACGTTATTTTATTGCATTTTTTGACGATTCAAGGCATTTTCAAGGATTTTCGAAAACTATTTTTTAGATAAAATATACCTATAAGTAAGCTTCCTAAAAGAAAATCATAAAATTTTGCTTACTTTTCCCATAAATTTCAATTGCAGTAGAAATTCTATTTAAAAGTGTGAAAATGTAAGTATTTTAGCTAAAAAATGAGTTTTGATAGAAAAGCACTCAAACTGCTCTAAAACGTCGAAATATGCAATAAAATACGATTTTAGGACATTTTTCTGAGCTTTTTAATGTTTCATGTATTTTTCGAAAATAATATGAAATATTCTATAAAAATATTGATTTTTATAAATTTTTAATGGGATTTTTTAAAATATGTAAATAATTAATAAATATTCAAAAATGCTATAAAACTTGATTTTATTGCATTTTTTGACGATTCAAGGCATTTTCAAGGATTTTCTGAAAAACTATTTTTTTAGATAAAATATACATGTGAGTAAGCTTCCTAAAAGAAAATCATAAAATTTTGCTTACTTTTCCCATAAATTTCAATTGCAGTAGAAATTCTATTTAAAAGTGTGAAAATCTAAGTATTTTAGCTAAAAAATGAGTTTTGTCAGAAAAGCATCAAACTGCTCTAAAACGTCGAAATATGCCATAAAATACGATTTTAGAACATTTTTCTGAGCTTTTTAATGTTTCATGTATTTTTCGAAAATAATATGAAATATTCTATAAAATATTGATTTTTACAGATTTTAATTTGATTTTTTAAAATATGTAAATAATAATAAATATTCAAAATGCTATAAAACTTGATTTTATTGCATTTTTTGACGATTTAAGGCATTTTCAAGGATTTTCTTTAAAACTATTTTTTAGATAAAATATATCTTGAGTAAGCTTCCTAAAAGAAAATCATAAAATTTTGCTTACTTTTCCCATAAATTTCAATTGCAGTAGAAATTCATTTAAAGTGTGAAAATGTAAGTATTTTTGCTAAAAATGAGTTTTGCCAGAAAAGCACTCAAACTGCTTAAAACGTCGAAATATGCAATAAAATACGATTTTAGCACATTTTTCTGAGCTTTTTAATGTTTCATGTATTTTTCGAAAATATATGAAATATTCTATAAAAATATTGATTTTTAAGATTTTTAATGGATTTTTAAAAATATGTAAATAATTATAATATTAAAATGCTATAAAACTTGATTTTATTGCATTTTTTGACGATTTAAGGCATTTTCAAGGATTTTTGAAAACTATTTTTTAGATAAAATATATGTGAGTAAGCTTCCCTAAAAGAAAATCATAAAATTTTGCTTACTTTTCCATAATTTATTCTATTAATTAAAGTTGAAAATTAAATATTTAGCTAAAAATGAGTTTTGCCATGAAAAGCATTAAACTTTAAAAGTCTAAATATGCATAAAATACGATTTAGACATTTTTCTAACTTTTTAATGTTTCATGTATTTTTCGAAAATAATATGAAATATTCTCTATAAAATATTGATTTTTAAGATTTTTAATGGATTTTTTAAAAAATTAAATAATTACTAAATATTCAAAAATGCTATAAAACTTGATTTTATTGCATTTTTTGACGATTTAAGGTCATTTTCAAGATTTTTGAAAAATATATTTTTTAGATAAAATATACTTGATAAGCTCTAAAAGAAAATCATAAAATTGCTTACTTTTCCATAAATTTCAATTGCAGTAGAAATTCTATTTAAAAGTGTGAAAATCTAAGTATTTTAGCTAAAAATGAGTTTTGTCAGAAAAGCATCAAACTGCTTAAAACGTCGAAATATGCCATAAAATACGATTTTAGACATTTTTCTGACTTTTAATGTTTCATGTATTTTCGAAAATAATATGAAATATTCTATAAAATATTGATTTTTAAGATTTTTAATGGGATTTTTAAAAATATGTAAATAATAATAAATTTAAAAATGCTATAAAACTTATTTTATTGCATTTTTGACGATTTAAGGCATTTTCAAGGATTTTCTGAAAACTATTTTTTAGATAAAATATACTGTGAGTAAGCTTCCTAAAAGAAAATCATAAAATTTTGCTTACTTTTCCATAAATTTCAATTGCAGTAGAAATTCAATATTAAAGTGTGAAAATGTAAGTATTTTTGCTAAAAATGAGTTTTGCCAGAAAAGCACTCAAACCGCTCTAAAACGTCGAAATATGCAATAAAATACGATTTTAGCACATTTTTCTGAGCTTTTTAATGTTTCATGTATTTTTCGAAAATAATATGAAATATTCTATAAAAATATTGATTTTTATAGATTTTTAATGGATTTTTTAAAATATGTAAATAATTATAAATATTAAAAATGCTATAAAACTTGATTTTATTGCATTTTTTGACGATTTAAGGCATTTTCAGATTTTCTGAAAATATTTTTTAGATAAAATATACTTTGAGTAAGCTTCCTAAAAGAAAATCATAAAATTTTGCTTAGTTTTCCCATAAATTTCAATTGCAGTAGAAATTCTATTTAAAAGTGTGAAAATCTAAGTATTTTAGCTAAAAAATGAGTTTTGTCAGAAAAGCATCAAACCGTTCTAAAACGTCGAAATATGCCATAAAATACGATTTTAGCACATTTTTCTGAGCTTTTTAATGTTTCATGTATTTTTCGAAAATAATATGAAATATTCTATAAAAATATTGATTTTTATAGATTTTTAATGGGATTTAATAAAATATGTAAATAATTATTAAATATTCAAAATGCTATAAAACTTGATTTTATTGCATTTTTTGACGATTTAGGCATTTTCAAGGATTTTCTGAAAACTATTTTAGATAATTACTTGAGTAAGCTTCCTAAAAGAAAATCATAAAATTTTGCTTACTTTTCCCATAAATTTCAATTGCAGTAAATTCTATTTAAAAGTGTGAAAATGTAAGTATTTTTGCTAAAAATGAGTTTTGCCAGAAAAGCACTCAAACCGCTCTAAAACGTCGAAATATGCAATAAAATACGATTTTAGCACATTTTTCTGAGCTTTTAATGTTTCATGTATTTTTCGAAAATAATATGAAATATTTTAAAAATATTGATTTTTATAGATTTTTAATGGGATTTATTTAAAATATGAAAATAATTAAAAATATTCAAAAATGCTATAAAACGATTTTATTGCATTTTTGACGATTAAGGCATTTTCATGGATTTTCTGAAAACTATTTTTTAGATAAAATATACCTATGAGTAAGCTTCCTAAAAGAAAATCATAAAATTTGCTTACTTTTCCCATAAATTTCAATTGCAGTAGAAATTCTATTTAAAAGTGTGAAAATCTAAGTATTTTAGCTAAAAATGAGTTTTCAGAAAAGCATCAAACCGCTCTAAAACGTCGAAATATGCAATAAAATACGATTTTAGCACATTTTTCTGAGCTTTTAATGTTTCATGTATTTTTCGAAAATAATATGAAATATTCTATAAAAATATTGATTTTTATAGATTTTTAATGGGATTTTTAAAATATGTAAATAATTAATAAATATTAAAAATGCTAAAAACTTGATTTTATTGCATTTTTGACGATTTAAGGCATTTTCAAGGATTTTCTGAAAACTATTTTTTAGATAAAATATACCTATGAGTAAGCTTCCTAAAAGAAATCATAAAATTTTGCTTACTCTTTTCAATGAAAATTCTATTTAAAGTGAAATTTATTTTACAAAATGAGTTTTGCCAGAAAAGCACTCAAACCGCTCTAAAACGTCGAAATATGCAATAAAATACGATTTTAGCACATTTTTCTGAGCTTTATGTTTCATGTATTTTTCGAAAATAAATGAAATATTCTATAAAAATATTGATTTTTATAGATTTTTAATGGATTTTTAAATATGTAAATAATAATAAATATAAAAATGCTATAAAACTTATTTTATTGCATTTTTGACGATTTAAGGCATTTTCAGGATTTTCTGAAAACTATTTTTTAGATAAAATATACCTATGAGAAGCTTCCTAAAAGAAAATCATAAAATTTTCTTACTTTCCCATAAATTTCAATTGCATAGAAATTCTATTAAAGTGTGAAAATTAAGATTTTAGCTAAAATGAGTTTTGCAGAAAAGCATCAAACCGCTCTAAAACGTCGAAATATGCATAAAATACGATTTTAGAACATTTTTCTGAGCTTTTTAATGTTTCATGTATTTTTCGAAAATAATATGAAATATTCTATAAAAATATTGATTTTTAAGATTTTTAATGGGATTTTTTAAAAATATGTAAATAATTATAAATATTCAAAAATGCTATAAAACGATTTTATTGCATTTTTGACGATTAAGGCATTTTCAAGATTTTCTGAAAACTATTTTTTAGATAAATATACTATGAGTAAGCTTCTAAAAGAAAATCATAAAATTTTGCTTACTTTTCCATAAATTTCAATTGCGTAGAAATTCATTTAAAGTGTGAAAATCTAAGTATTTTAGCTAAAAATGAGTTTTGCAGAAAGCACTCAAACCGTCTAAAACGTCGAAATATGCAATAAAATACGATTTTAGCACATTTTTCTGAGCTTTTAATGTTTCATGTATTTTTCGAAAATAATATGAAATATTCTATAAAAATATTGATTTTTATAGATTTTTAATGGGATTTTTAAAAATATGTAAATAATTAATAAATATTAAAAATGCTATAAAACTTGATTTTATTGCATTTTTACGATTTAGGCATTTTCAAGGATTTTCTGAAAACTATTTTTAGATAAAATATACCTGTAGTAAGCTCCTAAAAGAAAATCATAATTTGCTACTTTTCCTAAATTTAGTGTGAAAATGTAAGTATTTTAGCTAAAAATGAGTTTTGCCAGAAAAGCACTCAAACCGCTCTAAAACGTCGAAATATGCATAAAATACGATTTTAGCACATTTTTCTGAGCTTTTAATGTTTCATGTATTTTCGAAAATAATATGAAATATTCTATAAAAATATTGATTTTTATAGATTTTTAATGGGATTTTTAAAATATGTAAATAATTAATAAATATTCAAAAATGCTATAAAACTTGATTTTATTGCATTTTTGACGATTAAGGCATTTTCAAGGATTTTTGAAAACTATTTTTTAGATAAAATATACCTATGAGTAAGCTTCCTAAAAGAAAATCATAAAATTTTGCTTACTTTTCCCATAAATTTCAATTGCAGTAGAAATTCTATTTAAAGTGTGAAAATCTAAGTATTTTAGCTAAAAATGAGTTTTGCAGAAAAGCACTCAAACCGCTCTAAACGTCGAAATATGCAATAAAATCGATTTTAGCACATTTTTCTGAGCTTTTAATGTTTCATGTATTTTCGAAAATAATATGAAATATTCTATAAAAATATTGATTTTTATAGATTTTTAATGGGATTTTTAAAATATGTAAATAATTATAATATTAAAAATGCTATAAAACGTATTTTATTGCATTTTTGACGATTAAGGCATTTTCAGGATTTTCTGAAAACTATTTTTAGATAAAATATACCTATGAGTAAGCTTCCTAAAAGAAAATCATAAAATTTTGCTTACTTTTCCATAAATTTCAATTGCAGTAGAAATTCTATTTAAAAGTGTGAAAATCTAAGTATTTTAGCTAAAAATGAGTTTTGCCAGAAAGCACTCAAACCGTCTAAAACGTCGAAATATGCAATAAAATACGATTTTAGCACATTTTTCTGAGCTTTTTAATGTTTCATGTATTTTTCGAAAATAATATGAAATATTCTATAAAATATTGATTTTTATAGATTTTTAATGGGATTTTTTAAAAATATGTAAATAATTTCATAAATATTCAAAAATGCTATAAATCTTGATTTTATTGCATTTTTGACGATTTAAGGCATTTTCAAGGATTTTCTGAAAACTATTTTTTAGATAAAATATACCTATGAGTAAGCTTCCTAAAAGAAAATCATAAAATTTTGCTTACTTTTCCCATAAATTTCAATTGCAGTAGAAATTCTATTTAAAAGTGTGAAAATGTAAGTATTTTAGCTAAAAAATGAGTTTTGCCAGAAAAGCACTCAAACCGCTCTAAAACGTCGAAATATGCAAAAAATACGATTTTAGCACATTTTTCTGAGTTTTTAATGTTTCATGTATTTTTCGAAAATAATATGAAATATTCTATAAAAATATTGATTTTTATAGATTTTTAATGGATTTTAAAATATGTAAATAATTATAAATATTAAAAATGCTATAAAACTTATTTTATTGCATTTTTGACGATTTAAGGCATTTTCAGATTTTCTGAAAAACTATTTTTTAGATAAAATATACCTATGAGTAAGCTTCCTAAAAGAAAATCATAAAATTTTGTTACTTTTCCCATAAATTTCAATTGCAGTAGAAATTCTATTTAAAAGTGTGAAAATGTAAGTATTTTAGCTAAAAATGAGTTTTGCCAGAAAAGCACTCAAACCGCTCTAAACGTCGAAATATGCTTTTTAATGTTTCATGTATTTTCGAAAATAATATGAAATATTCTATAAAAATATTGATTTTAAGATTTTAATGGATTTTAAATATGTAAATAATTAATAAATATTAAAAATGCTATAAAACTTGATTTTATTGCATTTTGACGATTTAAGGCATTTCAAGGATTTTCTGAAAAACTATTTTTTAGATAAAATATACCTTGAGTATTTAGAAAAAACACTCAAACCCCTCTAAAACCCCGGGGAAAAAAGCAATAAAAAAAAGATTTTAAGCACATTTTTTTAGCTTTTTTTAAAAATTTTTGTATTTTTTGGGGAAAAAAAAATAAAATATTCTATAAAAAAATAATTTTTTGGGTTTTTAAGAAAAAAAAAAAATTAAAAAGAGCATTTTTAAAGGGTTTTCTGAAAAACTATTTTTTTTTAAAAAACATGTGAAATAAACTTCCCAAAAAAAAAATCATAAAATTTTGATTACTTTTTCCCCTAAATTTCAATTGAGAAATTCTATTTAAAAATGTGGAAAAAAATTTAAAAAAATTTTTGCTAAAAAATAAAATTTTGCCAGAAAAAACACTCAAACCGCTCTAAAACTTAAATAAGCAATAAAAAAAAGATTTTTTGCACATTTTTTTTCTTTTTTTAAAAATTTTTTATGTATTTTTAAAAAAATATGAAATATTCTATAAAAATATTGATTTTTATAGATTTTTTAAAAGGGGTTTTTTTAAAAAAATGTAAATAATTAATAAATATTCAAAAAAGCTATAAAATTGATTTTATTGCATTTTTTTACAATTTTTAAAACATTTTCAAGGGGGGTTTTTGAAAAACTTTTTTTTGATAAAAAACATGTAGTAAGCCCTTTCCCCCAAAAAAAATCATAAAATTTTGATTACTTTTTTCCCCCCAAAATTTTAATTGCAGTAGAAATTCTATTTTTTAAAAGTGGAAATTAAAAAAATTTTTTCTAAAAAAAGAGTTTTTTTTCCCAAAAAAAAATCAAACCCCTCTAAAACGTCGGAAAAAAAGCCAAAAAAATACGATTTTAGCACATTTTTTTATGCTTTTTAATGTTTCATGTATTTTTTAAAAAAATATGAAATATTTATAAAAAAATTGATTTTTTTAGATTTTTTAAAAGGGGTTTTTTAAAAAAAAAGTAAATAATTTAAAAAAAATTAAAAATGCTATAAAACGTTATTTTTAATTTTTTTACAATTAAGGCATTTTTAAGGGGGTTTTTTTAAAAAATTTTTTTTTAAAAAAAATTTACCTATGAGTAAGCCCTAAAAAAAAATCATAAAATTTTGCTTTTTAAAAAATTTTAATTGCAAAAAAAAAAATTCTATTTAAAAATGTGAAAATCTAAAAATTTTTTCTAAAAAATGAGTTTTTTTCGAAAAGCATCAAAAAACCCCCCTAAAAAAAACGAAATATGCCATAAAAAACGATTTTAGCACATTTTCTATGCTTTTAATGTTTCATGTTTTTTTGAAAATAATTTTGAAATTTTTAAAAAAAAATTAATTTTTTTTTGATTTTTTTAAGGGGAATTTTTTAAAAAAAAGTAAATAAATTTAAAAAATATTAAAAAATGCTATAAAACGTTATTTTTTTGCATTTTGACGGTTTTAAAACATTTTCAAGGATTTTGAAAAAAAAAAATTTTTTGATAAAAAATTTTCCTATAATAAACTTCCCAAAAAAAATATAAAATTTTTTCCCCAAAAAATTTTTTTTGCAGTAAAAATTTTATTTAAAAATGTGAAAATTAAGTATTTTTTTTTAAAAAAAGAGTTTTTTTTAGAAAAACATCAAACCGCTCTAAAACGTCGAAATATGCCAAAAAAAATACGATTTTAGCACATTTTTTTAGCTTTTTTTAAAAATTTTATGTATTTTTTTTAAAAAAATATAAAAAATTCTATAAAAAAATTGGTTTTAAAAGATTTTTAATTGGGGTTTTTTTAAAAAAATGTAAATAAATTTAAAAAATATTAAAAAAAGCCCCTTTTTAAATTATTTTTTTTTTTTGACAAAAATTTAAAAAAAAATTTTTAATTTTGGAAAAAAAATTTTTTTTTAAAATATAACCCCTTAAATAAGCTTCCCAAAAAAAAACATAAAATTTTGTTACTTTTTTCCCCCCAAAATTTTAATTGCAGTAGAAATTCTATTTAAAAATGTGAAAAAGTAAGTATTTTTGGGGGAAAAAAGAGTTTTTTAAAAAGAAACACTCAAACCGCTCTAAAACGTCAAAAATGCAATAAAAAAACGATTTTTTAAAATTTTTTTTAGCTTTTAAGTTTCATGTATTTTTTGAAAATAATATAAAAAAATTTTATAAAAATATTGATTTTTATAGATTTTTTAAAGGGGTTTTTTAAAAAAAGTAAATAATTTAATATTAAAAAAAGCTATAAAACTTATTTTTTGCATTTTTTTTAAATTTTTTTATTTTAAAATTTTGGGGGAAAAAACTTCCTAAAAAAAAAACATAAAATTTTTTCTTTTTTTTAAAATTTTAATTTCAGAAAATTTATTTAAAAAGGGGAAAAGTGTATTTTAGCTAAAAAAAATTTTTTTTGAAAAGCACTAAACCCTTAAAAAGTCAAAAAGCAATAAATGATTTTAACACATTTTTTTGACTTTTTGTTTCATGTATTTTTTAAAATAATATAAAAAATTTTTTAAAAAAATTGATTTTTATAGATTTTAATGGGATTTTTTTTAAAAAAAAAAAAAAAAATTTTTAAAAAATTTTTAAAAATTTTTTTTTATTGGGTTTTTTGACATTTAAGGATTTTAAGGGGTTTTTTGAAAAAATATTTTTTTTAAAAAATACCTTGGGGGAAGTTTTTAAAAAAAAATCATAAAATTTTTTTATTTTCCCCAAAAATTTTTTGCAGAGTTTTATTTTAAAAATGTGAAAATTAAGTATTTTTCAAAAAAAGAGTTTTGCCCGAAAAGCACAAACCCTTAAAACTCGAAAATCCTTTAAAAACCTTTTTAAATTTTCTGAGCTTTTTAAAGTTTCATTTTTTTTGAAAAAAATATGAAATATTCTATAAAAAAAGATTTTTTTAGATTTTGGGGTTTTTTAAAAAAATGTAAAAATTTTTAAATATTCAAAAAATTTTAAAATTGATTTTATTGCATTTTTTTTTATTTAAAAAATTTTAATTTTTTGAAAAATTTTTTTTTAAGGGGGAACTTTTTAAAGATTTCTTTTCCCCAAAAATTTTTAAATTTAGGAAAAATTTTTTTTAAAATTGGAAAATTAAATATTTTAGCAAAAAAGGTTTTTGGAAAAAACCCCTAAACCCTTTAAAAAGTCAAATAACAATAAAAAACGATTTTTGCAATTTTTTAGCTTTTTAAATTTTTTATTTTTTTTCAAAAAAATGTTTTTATAAAAAAATTTATTTTATAGATTTTTTTAAAAGATTTTTTTAAAAAAAAGTAAATAATTTAAAAAATAAAAAAAAATGCTATAAAAAATTATTTTTTTTTTTTTGACGATTTAAGGATTTTTAAGGGTTTTTGAAAATATTTTTTTTTTAAAAAAATACCATTGGGGCTTCCCAAAGAAAATCATTAAAAATTTTTTTATTTTCCCCAAAAATTTTAATTGCAGTAGAAATTTTAATTTTTAAAAGGGGGAAAAAAAGTTTTTTTTATTTTTTTTTAAAATGAAAAGTTTTTGTTTTTTAAAAGGAAAAAAAAAAACAAAAACCTTTAAAACGTTTTTTTTGAAAAAATTTTTCCATTTTTTAAAAAAACGATTTTTTTTAAAATTTTTTAAAAAAGGCTTTTTTTTAAAAGGTTTTCAGTATTTTTCAAAAATAAAAAAAGAAATTTTTTTTTTTTTTAAAAAAAATTAAAAAATTTTTTTTATTTTTTAAAGGGGTTTTTTAAAAAAGTAAAAATTTTTTTAAAAAATTAAAAAAAGTTATTGATTTTTTTTTTAAATTAAAAGGGAATTTAAGGATTTTTTTAAAAACTTTTTTTGATAAAATTTATTGAGGGAATTCCTTTTAAAAAAAATCATAAAATTTTTCTTTTTTTTTAAAATTTCAATTTTGGAAAAATTCAAAATTTTAAAATTTAAAACAAGTATTTTTCAAAAAAAGAGTTTTTTCCCGAAAAACATCAAACCGTTTAAAATTTTTAAAAATTAAAAAAAAACGATTTTAGCCCTTTTTTAGCTTTTTGTTTTAATTTTTTTTGAAAATAATATGAAAAATTTTAAAAATTTTTTTTTAAAATTTTTTTAAAAGGGTTTTTTTAAAAAAATTTTAAAAATTTTAAATATTAAAAAAAATATAAAACCTTTTTTTTTTGCATTTTTTTAAAGATTCGGCTTTTAAGGATTTTTGGGAAAAATTTTTTTGAAAAAATACCTTTTAAAGAAAAACTTCCCCCCAAAAAAAAATTTTAAAAATTTTTTTTTTTTTCCCTTTAAAATTTTAATTGCAAAAAATTTTTTAAAAAAATGGAAAAATTTTTTATTTTTTAAAATATTTTTGCCCAAACCAAACCGTCTAAAAAGTCGAAATACAAAAAAACGATTTTTTAAAATTTTTTGGCTTTTAATGTTTCATGTTTTTTTAAAAAAATATAAAAAATTCTATAAAAAAATTAAATTTTAAAATTTTTTAAAGGGTTTTTTTAAAAATTTAAAAAATTTTTAAATATTAAAAATTTTTAAAAAAAAATTTTATTGCATTTTTTGGGCAAGGATTTTTAAGGGGGTTTTTAAAAACTATTTTTTTTTTAAAATATACCTTTAGAAACTTCCAAAAAAAAACATAAAATTTTTTTACTTTTTCCCCCCTTTTTTTTTTCCCAAAAATTTTTGTAGGGGGAAATTTATTTAAAAGGGGAAAAAACAATTTTACAAAAAAAGAGTTTTTTGAAAAAAAATAAACCGCTCCCGTCGAAATATGCAATAAAATGATTTTTAAATTTTTCTGAAAAAAATATGAAATATTCTATAAAAAAAATTGGGGGTTTTTTAGATTTTTAATTTTTTTTTTTAAAAATTAAATAATTAATTTTAAAAAATTTAAAAAATTTTTAAAACCCTTTTTTTTTTTGCAGACATTTTTAAAGGGGGTTTTTAAGGATTTTGTGGGGAAAAAAAAATTTTTTTTTTTACTTTTTAGATACTGTTCCCATAAATTTTAAAATTTTTGTAGGAATTTATTTTAAAAAAATGAAAATATAAGTATTTTAGCTAAAAATAGTTTCCAGAAAACACTCAAAAAACCCCCCTTTAAAAAAATTTAAATAAAGCAATAAAATACGATTTTTTTTAAAATTTTTTTTAACAATTTTTTTTTTATTTTTTTTAAAAAAATATGAAATATTCTATAAAAATATATTTTTTTTTGATTTTTAATGGGGTTTTTTTAAAAAAAATTTTAAAAAATTTTAAAATTCAAAAAAAATATAAAACGTTTTTACATTTTTTGGGGGGGTTTAAGGCATTTTTTGGGTTTTTTGATTAAAAATTTTTTTTTTTAAAAAAATCTTTTTTGGGTTTCCCCCAAAAAAAATCATAAAAAATTTTTTTTTTCTTTTCCCATAAATTTCAATTCGAGAAATTCTATATTAAAGTGTGAAAAATTTAAAAAATTTTGAAAAAAGAGTTTTGCTTTTGAAAAACCTAAACCGCTCAAAAAAGTCGAAATATGCAATAAAAAAATTTTTTGCACATTTTTTTTAGCTTTCATTTTTTCGAAAATAATATGAAATATTCTTAAAAAAAAATTTTTTTTGATTTTTAATAAGGGTTTTTTTAAAAAAAAAGTAAATAATTAATAATATTAAAAAAATTTTTTTTAAAAAAAAATTGCATTTTTTGGGGAAATTTTTGGCTTTTTTTAAATGAAAAAAATTTTTTTAAAAAATCCATAGTAAAACTTCCCAAAAAAAATCCTTAAAAACCCCTTTTTTTTCCCCCAAATTTTTTTTCAGTAGAAATGCTATTTAAAAAATGAAAAAGTAATATTTTAGCTAAAAAAAGAGTTTTGCCAAAAAGCACCAAACCCCAAAAAAACAAATATGCAATAAAATACGATTTTAGCACAATTTTTTTTAGCCCCAAAAAATTTTATTTATTTTTTTAAAAAAAAATTTTGAAATATTTTATAAAAATATTGATTTTTTAGTTTTAATGGGGTTTTTTTTTAAAATGTAAAAAAATTATTAAATATTCAAAAATGCTATAAAACTGATTTTTTGCATTTTTTTTTCCCATTTTTAAAAATTTTTTTGGATTTTGTGAAAAACTATTTTTTTTTTCTTTTTACTGTTTATAAATTTCAATTGCAGTAAATTTTATTTAAAAATTTAAAAAGTATTTTGGGAAAAAAAAAGGTTTTGGGGAAAAAATCAAACCCTCTAAAAAGTCTAAATATGCAAAAAAATACGATTTTTCACATTTTTTTAGCTTTTTTTAAAAATTTTATGTTTTTTTTAAAAAAATATAAATATTCTATCAAAATATTGATTTTTTTAAAAATTTTTTAAAAAAAAGTAAATAATTTTTTAAAAAAATTTTTTAAAAAAATATAAAAATTTTTTATTGCATTTTTGACGATTAAGGCTTTTTTGGATTTTTTTGGGAAAAAAATTTTTTTTTAAAAAAAAATATGAGTAAAAAATTTCCCAAAAAAAAAACATAAAATTTTTTTTTATAAATTTATTTAAAATGTGAAAATCTAATTATTTTTTTCAAAAAAAGAGTTTTTTTTGAAGCATCAAAAAGCTCTAAAACGTCGAAATATGCCATAAAAAAAAGTTTTTTTAAAATTTTCTCCAGGGTTTTTTTTGTATTTTTTGGGGAAAAAAAAATGAAATATTCTAAAAAAAAATTTAAAATTTTTTTAAAAATTTTTTTAAAAAGGGTTTTTTTAAAAAAAAGTAAATAATTAATATATATTCCCCAAAAAAAATATAAAAAAACCCCCTTTTTTTTCATTATTAAACGATTCAAGGCATTTTCCGGGGGGTTTTTGAAAAATATGTTTTTAGATAAAATATATTTGAGTAAGCTTTCCCAAAAAAAAAACATAATATTTTGCTTATTTTCCCATAAATTTCAATTGCAGTAAAAAATTTTTTTTAAAAGTGTGAAAATCTAAGTATTTTTTTTTTAAAAAAAAAAATTTTCCAAAAAAGAAAACCGCTCTAAAACGTTTTTTATGCAATAAAAACATTTTTTTACATTTTTTTTAATTTTTTTAAAAATTTTTTTTTATTTTTAAAATAATTTTTAAAAAAATTTTATAAAAATTTTTTTTTTAGATTTTTAAATGGGATTTTTTTTTAAAAATGTAAATAATTAAAAATATTCAAAAATATAAAACTTGATTTTATTAGACGATTTAAGGATTTTCAGGGGTTTTCAAAACTATTTTTTTTTTAAAATATACCTGTGAGTAAGCTTTAAAAGAAAACATAAAATTTTCATTTTCCATTTTAAAATTTTTTTCAAAAAATTTTTTAGCTAAAAAAAAGGTTTTTTCCAGAAAAGCACCAAAGTTTTTAAAAGTCAAAAATGCAATAAAAAACGATTTTACATTTTTTTTAAAATAATGAAATATTCTTTTTTTTAAAAAAATTTTTTTAGATTTTTAATGGGTTTTTTAAAAATATGTAAATAATTAATAAATATTAAAAAAAGCTATAAAAATTGATTTTATTGCATTTTTTACGATTTAAAGATTTTCAGGGTTTTTTTGAAAAAATATTTTTTAATCTTTTTTCTGTTCCCCTAAATTTTAATTGCAGTAGGAATTCTATTTTAAAAAATGAAAATGTAAAAATATTTTATTAAAAAAAAAAAATTTTGCCAGAAAAGCCTCAAACCGCTCTAAAAGTCGAAAAAAGCCCCAAAAAAAAACGATTTTAGCACCTTTTTTTTAGCTTTTAATGTTTTCCCCCCTTTTTTAAAAAAAATGAAATATTTTTTTAAAAGGGTTTTTAAATTTTTATTTTTTTTAAAAAAAGGGGGAAAAATTAATAAATATTCAAAAAAAATATAAAATTTAATTTTTTTCATTTTAAAATTTAAAGGGGGTTTTTTTTTGGGTTTTCTGAAAAATATTTTTTGATAAAATCATAAAATTTTTTTTTTTTTTTTTTCCCCTAAATTTTAAAAGAAATTTATTTAAAAGGGGGAAAATTTAAATTTTTTTTGCTAAAATGTATAGATTTTTAATAATTTTTTTAAAAAAAAGTAAATAATTAATAAATATTCAAAAAAGTTTTTAAAAATTGTTTTTTTCATTTTTTTTGATTTTTAAAAAAATTTTTAAGGGTTTTCTTTTAAAAAAAATTTTTTTTTTAAAAACCCTTTCTTTTTTAAAAATTTTAATTGCAGTGAAATTTTTTCTAAAAGTTAAAAAAAATTTTGTAAAAAAGGGTTTGGCCCCCAAAAATCAAACCCAAAGCCCCCCAAAATGCCATAAAAAACGTTTTAGAACATTTTTTTGAGCTTTTTATTGTTTCATGAAATTTTTTTTAAAAAAAATGAAATATTCTATAAAAATATTGATTTTTACAGATTTTTATTAGGGTTTTTTAAAAAATTAAAAAAATTTTAAAAAATTCTTTTAAAACTTATTTTATTAAAAATTTTTAGATTTTAAAAAAAAATTTTAAGGATTTTTGAAAACTTTTTTTTAAAAAATTTTCCCTTTAGTAACCCTTTCCCAAAAAAAAAATCATTTAAAATTTTTTTACCCCATAAAATTTTAATTGCAGAAAATTCAATTAAAGTGTGAAAATGAAAATATTTTTGCTAAAAAAGTTTTTGAAAAGCACTCAAACCGCTCTAAAACGTCAAAAAATAATAAAATACGATTTTCCAAAATTTTTTGGCTTTTTAATTTTCTGTTTTTTTGAAAAATAATATGAAAATATTCTATTAAAAAAATTGATTTTTATAGATTTTTAATGGGGTTTTTTAAAAAAATGTAAATAATTTATAAATATTAAAAAAACTATAAAACTTTATTTTAAATTTCATTTTTGACGATTTAAGGCATTTTCAAGGTTTTTGAAAAAATTTTTTTTAGATAAAAATCATAAAAATTTTGCTTTTTTTTTCCCATAAAATTTTAATTGCAGTGAAATTTATTTTAAAAATGTGAAAATCTAAGTATTTTAGCTAAAAAAAAAAATTTTGTCAGAAAACCCTAAAAACCCCTCTAAAACGTCGAAATATGCCTTTAAAAAACGGTTTTTGAAAATTTTCTGAGCTTTTAATGTTTCATTATTTTTGAAAAAATATAAATATTCTATAAA
>WNWK01029662.1:0-24196 GCA_009830355.1 Cherax destructor
ATATAACGTAAGATGATAGCATCGTAAGTCGAGGTACCACTGTAATATAAAGCACTAATTTTAATGATAAATGAACATTTGAATCTGTTTTACCTTTATTGAAGACTCTTGTTGGCATATGAGAGAGGCAGGAGAGTTTGTTTGGAGGCAGGACAAGATATCCCTTCAATATAACACTAATATAAACTCTATGGCTTATTTATCTATCACAATTCATCTAATATAACATAATAAACAATATTAACATATAAACATGATATATACTCTAGAATGCATAAAATATGTCATTATTTATGAGGGAACTGGCGATAGTGTTATTGTTGTTCGGTTTATAAGGGCCACTGACCATAAGCCGTACATACAGTGGACCCTTGAAAATAGGCTCCCTTGAATATAGGCGAATTTGAAAATAGGCCACTTTTTTGGCAAAATATTGGCTTGATATTAGTCTGTTGGCTTAAAAATAGGCGGTCGTCTGAAACACGTCCGCGTGGCCTCCCAGCTGCCTGGGCACATAAACACCACATTGAGCATCAGTGTGTCATTGTTTACCAGCGAGTGACCACCACCCACGCATTCATACCATACGTTTTTTCATTATTCCATTGTTTTTAGTGCTTGCAACTGCTAAATAAGCCACCATGGACCCAAAGAAAGCTCCTAGTGCCAGCCCTGTGGTAAAGAGTGTAGCAGGGATGCAGGGAGCATAGCAGGGATGCAGGGAGTGTAGCAGGGATGCAGGGAGTGTAGCAGGGATGCAGGGAGTGTAGCAGGGATGCAGGGAGTGTAGCAGGGATGCAGGGAGTGTAGCAGGGATGCAGGGAGTGTAGCAGGGATGCAGGGAGTGTAGCAGGGATGCAGGGAGTGTAGCAGGGATGCAGGGAGTGTAGCAGGGATGCAGGGAGTGTAGCAGGAATGCAGGGAGTGTTGCAGGGAGTGTAGCAGGGATGCAGCAGGAAGGCAAGGACTTGGTACCTGAAGTGTCAATGGAAGGGGATTCCCCTTCCAAACACTAGCAACACCACCTTCCTCTCCCCTCCTTCCTTCTTCCACACATCAACAACTCGTCAATAAAGGTAAGTGTCAATTTATTACTGTTTTATACTATATATCTCATTGTTTTCTGTGTAGATAAATGTACATTTCATGTAAAAAAAAAAAATTTTTTTAAATACTTTTGGGTGTCTGGAACGGATTAATTTAACTTACATTATTTCTTATGGGAAAAATGGTTTTGAAATTAGTCCATTTTGAAAATAGGCGGACTCTCAGGAACGGATTATGGACGATTTTCAAGGGCCCACTGTATAGTGGTGGTGTTGGGCTTGGTAGCAGCAGACCACCACCACTATTCACTGAAACAATGTACGTAATTTATAAATAAGAAATATTTACACTTTAATTTATAAATAAGAAATATTTATACTTTATAAATAAGAAATATTTACACTTATCTTGGAGGAGATGGTGGCAGAGGGTGGCTTTGGACTCAGTGCCCTTATATTACTACCTCAAACAACAATGGAGGAGTTAAGTTTTGTGTCGTCATTTTTCTATCGCTTAATCACTTAACTTACTTGCTACACTTTATCACTGGCTGGTGCTATAGCCTTTATTGACTCATGCTGCTTTAGTATCGTACATATCATAGAATCGGTGAATCACTGAAGAAGGCACACTCTCCCCTCTCTTCCTCCTCCACTTTGGTACTTTGCTACAATTTCTTTCTTCAATTCTATCGTGTTTGTCACTTTCTTTACCAAAGGACTGCCACTATGAAGTTTCTTTGGGCCCATGGTGGCTTATTTCACAGTCACAATCAATAAACAAGCACTAAACACAATGAATTTATTGTGAAATGTTTGGATGAGCGCGCCGGGTAATGTTCACTCAAGGTAAACAAAGCTAGACTGGCTCACGGCGCGTGTGCGGGAAGGCGCGCAAGCATGGGCAGGCAACAGGTCTGGTACGTGGGCTGATAGTCAGGGAAAAATTGGGCCGAAAAAAGTGATCGAAAGTCGAACCGGCCGATACTCAGACCGGCTGAAAGTCGGTGGTCAACTATATTACATTATGATTACCATCGTTAATAGCTAAAATGATGTTAATCAGCTTTTTAATATTACATATTCATTTTCACCTTTCATGTTTTCATTTAATATATATATATATATATATATATATGTATAAAAGAGGGATCATACCAGTGGTAACAACCATAAAATGGTTGTATGACCTCACCTCTGGTGACTACTCGCCTGATGCGAGCTTACGTCAGAGTTGAGTGTGGTAGAGTAGTCAGTTCAGCACCTCTCTGCTTATAGAGAAGGTCACCGTCGCTTACTCACTTTGAGAAGCCATTAGACTAGAGTTATACTCTCTAGTCTACAGCCATTGTGAGATCTGGTCAAATTTTCATCATAAAGAAGTATTCAATCTGTTTAGAGACTTCTTCTGTTCTAGTCAATATTTAATGGCTCAGAAAATAGAGTCCATATAACTTTATTGTTCATGTTTATTCTAAAGGCACATTCAGTGAAGAATGATAGCTGAGTTAATCTATAAGGTGTGTGTAAGGTTTAAGTATATACAATATAACTAAGAAAAAGGTACGCAAGAAATACCTTAAGTAAATAACGTGGTCTACGTTACAGTGGACCCCCGAGTATCGTAAAAACTTCATTCCAGAATCCTGCTCAAGTGCCATTACCGAACGTATTTACTCCCTTAAGAAATAATGTCACTTAGGTTAGTCTATTTCAGACCCCCAAAAATAAACTTCCACAAGCACTTACAATATTATACTTACATAATTGTACGATTTCCGGGGTGTACGAAACTCGGGGGTCCACTGTATATTAAAATTATATCTTATCAAAGTCTTTTCGATCTCCTCATTGATAATAATCATATCCTCAGAATAAAGTTCTTATTACGATATTACTGGAGAATAAATTCTCCTTCCCGTAGACTAACATTGCCTATTACAAATAAATAATATTGTAATACGTATTGGGACTTTAGTAGCTCACTCATTTCCTTGCTGTCATCAGTTTAGGACCCATCTCATTTAAATTTAAATTGGGGCCCAATACTGGATGTTGTTCTTGACTTTGATTTGGCATAAGAAAAATACTTTTTTTTTTTTATTTCATTTATGGCTTTTAGTTCTTCCCACATTTCTTGACTCCTGTAAGATTCCTTTAGCTTTAGTTCGATGTTTGCTATTTCTCTGACCAGTGTCTCCCTATGTATTGCAGATATATTGGCCTCTTTTAGCCATATGAATGTTCTGAATGTCCAAAGCCTTTTCTTTAAAAATCAGGTTTAGTAATTCACATGAGAACTCATACTGGAGAGAAGCCATATCAGTGTTCAGAATGTCTGAAAGACTTTTCTGAAAAATTGGATTTAGTAAGTCACATAAGAATTCATATTGAAGAGAAGCCATATCAGTGTTCGAATGTCAGAAAGACTTATCTAAAAAATCATATTTAGTAAAACACATGAGAACTTATACTGGATAGAAGCCAATGTTTGAAATACTTTTCTAAAATAGTATTGCATTTAGAATGTGTTGCATCTTTTGACTAAGATTGTGCTTTTATATTAGAGAAACGTTCAAAAGTGTTCACTTAATATTATATCGCGATCTTCTCTCTTAATAGCTAAAAGGGATAATGTCTGCTTTATAATATTATCTAATGCTATAAGTACCATGGTATACGATATATGATGTTCAATGCCATTGTAAATATTGTATTATGTATTTTGTTAGGCATTCATAATAAGTATGTAATTTTCATGTAGTGGGAAACTAGTTAGAGTGGCAGTTACCAGTCAGCATCTTGCTTACCTTCTGCTAAGTCACGTGATCCCACCTGACGTCGGATTGCCCCTCCTTAGCACTGGCAGTAGGTTCACCCACTCACTCTCGAGTAGTACTCTCCCTAGTACTCATGCTTAGTCTGATCTCTATTTTCTAGAGTTCTCTGTTCATATCCCTTGCATGGGAATATAGATGAAACTTCCAGTATTATTTGAATTTAATGTCTCTGTGAAGACATTGGTATGAGTTGTGTTAGCAACATATCAGTTATTTCTTGTCTTATATTGATTGCCTAACTCTACTTACAATAGCTGTATGTATATTTCTATTCTTTATGTGTAAAGGGAAAGAGAATTAATTCCATGCTCTTTATTAAGATTATGGTTCATAGAGATATGAAGATCCAATCTAAGTTTTATTATTATTAAAGACAAAAATTTTACTCGTGAGTTTTAGTCATCCTAAAGAAAGAAGGTTAACAGTCTCTTTGGTTAAGAAGGCTATATTTGTCACACTAAAACCTTGTTGCTATTGGAGTTCTCCCCTAGACAAAAGCCAATATACAAACTGGTTCCACAAAATATAATCAGTACAACAATCTTACCCCTTCATATGCAACAAAAGTCACTTGAGAAGTCATACTAGAGAAAAACCTTTGCCAGAAATGGTGTCATGTTTCATGGACTAATATTTCTTCCTCTACCAACAATGATAAAGTAGGGAAGTGTTTTTGGGTCTGCTTGAAAGACAGGAGATAGTGGGAGCATATTACATAGTAAATGACAGAAACACTTAAAAAAAAAAAGTTTTTTTTTGGAGAAATTAAGTTTTATATGACAGTTAATGTTGCAGTTTTTATAACCATAGTGTAAGCATTCCTCTGGCAAGACAGTGATGGATTCAGATTTTTTATTTCCTTGCAGGTTTACAATGTGGTTGACATATTGTAGGAAGTATATACGTATACATAGGTAGTTTACAGTGAGGGTTTACAATGGTTTGTAGTGCAAAGAGAGCCTTGGCATTATGGGCAGTCTAAACTTAACAGATTACTGATTACTTAACACTAGACATAAAAAACTTAGTTTGATCAGGTTGCACTAATTATACAATAGGTTATACATCTATCAAAAATATGTTATTCAACATTTGCATTAGGTTAAATTATGAGAATTTATTGAACTCTGAGCATTTACTTTTGGGGTTCTGAGGCTAGGGAGTAACAGTGAGCAATTATAATTTGAAGCCATGGAGTGATTTGTTAGCTTTATTGGTAAGGTTAAGCACTGAGTATTTAGTTTTGGGTGAGTAGGTGGTTTTAAGAAGAGTCTTGAATTGATATACAGACAGGGTTTCTTTGGTATTCACTGGTAATGAAATCCAAATTTTTTGGCCATTTATGTGCATAGAGTTTTTACATAGTGTGAGATGGACACAGGGAACGTCAAATAGTGATTTGTGTCTTGTGTTATGGTCGTGTGTCCTGTTAAGGTTGGTAAGGAGAAGTTTGAGCGGAGGGTTTATATTTGAATGTAGTGTTCTATGTATGTAGTAGGCACAATAATAAGTATGGATGTTCTCTATGGTGAGTAAGTTTAGACTTTTGAATATTGGTGGAGTATGCTGTCTGGAGTGAGAATTTGTTATTCTGGCTGCAGCCTTTGCTGGGTTATTAGTGGTCTGGGATGGTTTTTTTGTTGTTGAACCCCATGTACAAATTCCATAGGTGAGATAGGGGTAAATGAGTGAGTGATACAGGGCAAGGAGAGCTGATTGTGGAACATAGTACCATATCTTTGATAGTATGCCTACGGTCTTAGAGATTTTCTTGGAGATTTGTTGAATATGTGCATGAAATTTGAGGCTACTGTCATGGTGGATTCCTAAGAATTTTCCCTCTGAGTTTTGTGACAGGTGATCTGTTTATCATTATGTTAACTGGAACATTTGTAGTTCTTTTTCCAAACTGAATTAAATAAGTTTTGTCAATATTGAGAATAAGCTTGTTAGTCATCATCCAGGTAGATATTTTCTATAATTCAGCATTTACAGTGTTGGCTAGTGTGACTGGGCTTGGGTGAGAGAAAACGTATGTAGTGCCAAATGCAAATAATATGTTTGAGTAGATGAGATGCATTTGGTAGGTCATTGATGTAAATGAGAAAGAGAAGTGGGCCAAGGACACTTCTCTGTTTGACCCCGACTGTAATTGGTTGTGTGGAAGAGTTAGCTTCATTTGTGTACACATATTGGCTTCTGTTGCTAAGGTATGATTTTAGGTAGTTGAGGGAGTGCCCTCTTATACCATAGTGTGTATTACAACCTCAGGTTCAATGGCCTGTTAACCTGAGTGTAAAGGGAGCTTGGAGCAAAGAAACACAGTAGATGTATTGAAATTGTATTTCTTTCAAAAATCAGCTAGATTATTTCCAAACTTTTATCTTTTCCTTCACCAAGTAATTGTGATTATATAAGACTTTTGTCTTTTCCTTCACCAAGTATAACAAAGTGCTATTTACACATATGTACACTATATACAAAGGAGTAGTGTTTAGTGCATGCCACAGTTGTCTAGGCTAAGCAGCAGCCAAAAGACAGACAACTTTCCACAACCAGCTCTATGCAGGAATTCCAATGACAAACCTCGAGTGGTAACCACGTCACCTTTGTCATTGTTAAACTCGCATTTAATTGGCTGAACCGAGTCGTTGATTTGATGATGGGGCCCTCATCACCAAACCCTTAACGATGGTTCGCTGGTTGGAGGAGCCTATGTGGGTGTGTTTAACATGCTCCGAATAAAGGTTACATACTCTTTGCATGCAACAGTGTGTTAATTTTATGTGCAACAAATCATGGTCAACCGTATCAAAAGCTTTATGTAAATCAATGAAGATTCCCAGTGGGACTTTGTTTTTCTCAAGAGCGGTGTAAATTAGTTCTAGCATGTGTATAATAGCATCATTCGTGTTTTTATTAGGCCTGAATCCAAACTGACGGGTTGAGTATGTTGTGGGAGACGAGGTAGGAATAGATCTGCCAATGAATTAATTTTTCAAAAATTTTAGAGAGAAGGGTAAGTTAGATATTGGCCTATAGTTATTGAGGTCTGCTTGATCTCCTCCTTTGTGGATCAGGGTGACCCTCACTATTTTGAGAACTGAGGGAAAGGTGGATGATGGTGAAAGTTTTTCTTTTTCAGGCCACCCTACCTTGGTGGGAGATGGCAGATGTGTTAATAAAATAAAATAAATGACAGTTTCGAAAGTGAAGGAGGGTCCTAGAAAGTACACCATGGGACAAGCAGAAAGCAGGACAAGCAGGGCAACTCAATGATGCAAGATAGATGTTCAAGTTGGTGCTGTCAGCCCTGGTGCTTCCTTCAAGGACAGTGCCTGTAAAGATCTCAAAATATGAGGGAGTGTGCCAGCTGGAGATAGTGGTCCTGGTATTTCTGAAGAAACAGGTACAGACCTAGACATAAAAGATTTAGAATTCCAGTGTTATACACAGGCATTGTTCATGTTATCATTGCTACATGCATTAATGTGTTTGGAGGTTTCTTGCTGTTTTACCTTCGGTGCCCCGTGGCCTGGTGGCTAAATCTTTCGCTTCTTGCCGATTTCTGTTTTTCCACTATACCTATTACTGTCCTTGTTATTGTTAAGATTTATGATATCAAGGCCTAAATCAATATTTCAACACTCATTATTTTCCATTCTTAAACCTATACCTCTAACTAATCCTAGTTTAACCCTTAAATGGTCCAAACATATATATACCTTAGTACTGCTACTGCCCCAAACATATTTTTACGTTTTATTTTTCCTGCCTCCAAATTTGGCACGATATTCCTGAGATGCCTGGTCAGCATAGAATGGGCCTTAATGCTCAGTGTGCTCTGTATTAAAAAAATCTGGGACCACTTAGTACCTTGTGGGAGCACCAGTTCAAATGAGCGCCAGCTAGAGGAAACAGCACGGCAAACACCTGGGATTCACTGATTTCATGTAGTATTAACTCTCCCATTTTAAGGGGAAAGTGATGTTGACCCCGAGTTTAGTGGCTCTGAAGTGGATGTGGCCATAAGTGGTCGAGGAAATATAAAAAACCTTGATAATAACCCATGTGCAACCTTTGTGCAACACCCTTTCAGAATAATAACTTAAAGTGGTAAGATTGTCCTAAACACTTACACATGCAAATAAAATAGATACAATACAAATAGACATATCACCACTTCAGGGAAGCTAAAACAACCAACAAAATCAATCATAAAACCCTGTGTAGTATGCAACCAAACAAACAAACATTCCACTGGATGCAACTTCTGTGGTAAATGCTGCCACGCCCCTTGTGTAGGCATTCAAGAATCTACTACATGAGATATTAAACAAGGGAAGTGTTTTTGGGTATGCCCAAATGAGACCGAACTGTGGAATAAAATCACATCGATATTAAAAGATGACAACACCAAATTGGACTTCATAAAAAACATGACAGCATTCTATAACAGTTGGGAAAGTAAAAAATCTGGGCCAGATGGTGCTACCACCCCTGATACAGATGTTGAAATGGTAGACAGTAACTGTAAGAATGGAGAAATAAATGACGGTGACCTGAAGAGGGACAGGAGCTCTAGTGAAATAAATGATGGGGAAACAGGTGTAGACAAGGACACACAAACAACAGTGTTACAAACTAGCAATACCACAGTAGATAGTAAACAGGGGGATGCCCAGGGAAATACTGAAGATAAATTACCAGAAACTGATGAAGGCTCCATTGTTAGCACTAGTGTCGAAAACAGAAAAGAGACAGGAACACACCCACCAATAAAGAATACAATGGGGAACACAGTCGCAAAAAAACAGGGCAAACAGAAACCAGGCCTATGTGAATATTATGCACTTGGTATCGGCAGGCATGGAAAATCTGGGAAATCAGATAGGACATGCAATTATGATTACCCCAGAAAATACCGTGTCCATATGAAAACAGGCAAATGCAACCTCCCATCCTGTAAGTTTTTCCACCCTGAAATGTGCCACTCATCAATTCAGGAAAGACAGTGCTATAACTTATATAGCCAGGCATACCACCTAAAGGATACGAGGCAACACAGAACATCTAGACCATGGCAAAACCTGGGTAGCCACAGCCACTCCAGAGAGAGAGAGGTTTTTTAGTGCCAGGAAGGAAAAAAAGCTGGCAGGTAATGACAGAAATTGTACACCAACTGCAATCATTTCTGGAGTGGAATCACAGTCAATGGCCTCCACTCCAATACAACAGTTATTAGTGCCAGGAAAAAAAGACCTCCCCCCATACCACCAATCCAACGACATTCATCTATGCAAATATACAGGGTCTAAAGCCAGCAACAAACAACAAGATACCTTACATTCGTGGATGCTTAAAGAGTCAAATGCTATGTTTGCAGCTTTCACAGAGACCCACATAAAAGATCACTTGGACAATGAAATATGGATCTCGGGCTACAACCTATACAGGTGTGACAGAGTGAACAGCCTGTATATCACAGAGTCACTTATATGTTCAGAACTACTAAATGCCTCAAATGATGTAGTTGAAGTATTAGCAATAATGATCGAGAATCAAAACCTGGTCATCATGGTTGTATACAAGCCCTTAGATGCAACGTTCCAACAATTCCAGGAACAGCTTCTGAAAATTGACCACTGTCTGGAAAATCTTCCAGCTCCTGCCCCCAACATCTTGCTACTGGGGGATTTCAACCTAAGGCACCTAAAATGGAGGAACATTGCAAACAATGTGGTAGCAGAGATAACACCAGGAGGCAGCTCAGATGAAAACTCGCACACACATGAACTTTTAAATCTCTGCACCAAATTCAAATTAAACCAGCAAATAGTAGAGCCCACAAGATTAGAGAATACGCTGGACCTCATCTTCACCAACAATGATGATCTGATACGAAATGTCATCATATCAAAAACAATATACTCAGATCACAACATAATAGAGGTCCAGACATGCATGCGGGGAGCCCCAGATCAACAAAATGTGATCAGACGCGAGGGAGCCTTCTCCAAATTCAACTTCAATAACAAAAACATAAGGTGGGACCAAGTAAACCAAGTCCTAAATGATATAAACTGGGAAGATAACCTAAGCATCACGGATCCTAACCTATGTCTAGAACAAATTAACTCTGTGGCACTTGAGGTTTGCTCAAGGCAAATTCCTTTAAGGAAAAGGAGGAGAAGATGCAAACTAGAAAGAGAGAGGCGCTCCCTATACAGGCGAAGGCAAAGAATACCGGAGCAGCTACAAGAGGCCAATATATCTGAAATACGAAGGGAGACACTAGTCAGAGAAATAGCAAACATCGAATTAAAACAAAAGGAATCTTACAGGAATCAAGAAACGTGGGAAGAACTAAAAGCCATAAATGAAATTGAAAGAAACCCAAAGTATTTCTTTTCTTATGCAAAATCAAAGTCAAGAACAACGACCAGTATTGGGCCCCTACTTAAACGGGATGGGTCCTACACAGATGACAGCAAGGAAATGAGTGACTTACTTAAGTCCCAGTATGACTCAGTATTTAGCGAGCCGCAAACCAGACTGAAAATCGCAGACCTAAATGAATTTTTTATGAGAGTGCCACAGAACTTGACAGACGAATGCCTATCTGACATCACCCTGATGCCAAATGACTTCGAAAAGGCAATAAATGACATGCCCATGCACTCTGCTCCAGGCCCAGACTCATGGAACTCCTTGTTCATCAAGAACTGCAAGAAGCCCCTATCATGTGCTTTTAACATCCTATGGAAAGGGAGCATGGACACTGGGGTCGTCCCGCAGTTACTAAAAACAACAGACATAGCCCTACTCCACAAAGGGGGCAGTAAAGCAATAGCAAAGAACTACAGACCAATAGCGCTAACATCCCATATCATAAAAGTCTTTGAAAGGGTTCTAAGAAGCAAGATCGCCACTCATCTTGATACCCATCAATTGCAAAACCCAGGGCAGCATGGTTTAGAGCAGGCCGCTCCTGTGTGTCCCAACTACTGGACCACTACGACAAGGTCCTGGATGCTCTAGAAGACAAACAGAATGCAGATATTATATACAAAGACTTTGCAAAAGGCTTTGACAAGTGTGACCATGGTGTAATAGCACACAAAATGCATGATAAAGGAATAACAGGAAAAGTTGGTAGATGGATCTATAATTTCCTAACAAGTAGAACACAAAGAGTAGTAGTCAACAGAGTAAAGTCTGAGGCAGCTACTGTGAAAAGCTCCGTTCCACAAGGCACAGTACTCGCTCCCATCCTGTTCCTCATCCTCATATCGGACATAGACAGGGATATAAGCCACAGTGCCGTGTCTTCCTTTGCAGATGACACCCGAATCTGTATGACAGTGTCCACCGTTGAAGACACTGCAAGACTCCAAGCAGACATAAACCAAATCTTTAAATGGGCTGCAGAAACCAATATGAAGTTCAATGATGAGAAATTTCAATTACTCAGATACGGAAAACGTGAAGAAATTAAAATCTCATCGGAGTACAAAACTAATTCCAACCACACAATAGAGCGAAAAACTAATGTCAAAGACCTGGGAGTGATCATGTCAGAGGATCTCACCTTCAAGGACCATAACACCGTAGCAATTGCATCTGCTAGAAAAATGACAGGATGGATAATGAGAACCTTCAAAACCAGGGATGCCAAGCCCATGTTGACACTTTACAGATTGCTTGTTCTATCTAGGCTGGAATATTGCTGCACACTAACTGCACCTTTCAAGGCGGGTGAAATTGCTGACCTTGAAAATGTGCAGAGAACCTTCACAACATGCATAACTGCGATAAACCACCTCAATTACTGGGAACGCTTGAAGTTCCTAAACCTGTACTCTCTAGAAGGCAGGCGGGAGAGATACATTATTATACAGTGGTCCCTTGGTTTTCGTGCATCTCCAAACTCGAACATTTATGTAAGAATATTTTCGTAAGTGCTGTTGAAAGTGTATTTTTGGGGGTCTGAAATAGACTAACATACGTGACATTATTTCTTAAGGAAGTCAATTCGTTCGGTAATGGTACTTGAGCAGCATTCTGGAACGAATTTTCAGCGAAAACCTAGGGACCACTGTATACACATGGAAAATTCTTGAGAGATTAGTACCAAATTTGCACACGAAAATCACTCCCTACGAAAGCAAAAGACTCGGCAGGCGATGTAACATCCCCCCAATGAAGAGCAGGGGTGCCACTAGCACGTTGAGGGAAAACACAATAAGTGTCAGGGGCCCAAGATTGTTCAACTGCCTCCCAGCATACATGAGGGGGATTACCAACAAACCCCTGCCTGTCTTCAAGCAGGCACTGGACAGGCACCTAAAGTCGGTACCTGACCAGCCAGGCTGTGGTTCGTACGTTGGACTGCATGCGGCCAGCAGTAACAGCCTGGTTGATCAGGCTCTGGTTGAACATGAGGCCTGGTCACAGACCGGGCCACAGGGGCGTTGATCCCTGGAATTTTCTCCAGGTAAACTCCAGGTAATTCCTCTCAAAAGGTTATTTAAACTACTATTAACAAAATAGAGTCTATTTAGAGATACACTATATATATAGAAACTTGTTTTGGGACTGCCTCCTTATAAGCTGCACTTAGAGCAAGCACTGTTGACACTGACACTCTGAGACACTTCTCTCAGACTTACAAGTGGCTATGGTACAAATTTCTAGTTAATTGCAGTAAGGGGAATCCCACACTGCCTACACAATACTGGAAGGGGGTTTACTTACTTGAAAAAAAGTGGCTATGTGTGTCCTTGTCTTCCTTATCTATAACCCCCTTTTAACACCATGTGCAGTGGAGAAACTTTGTCTGCAAAATATGGGGTAATTAGTGTCCTGCCTGCACCTCAGAGTTCCCTGGTTCCTAGGATATCCCTTAAGCAATATATGCTGTAAGTAACACTAGCTTCCAGACTTGAACTTAAAAGACGACGCTGGTACATACCAATACAAAGGCGTCCATCTGCTTAAGACCCACAGATAACTCACTAACGTTTCCCCCAGAAAACTGGCCAGATACAGAGAGAAAGAAAGCCTAGTCTTACTGTAATGGGTCTGGATGGAGAGAGATATCCAAGGTACTTTGGGATCTCCTCCAGGGCCCCAGGACAGATGTTGGGTCACGTGGGGGATGCTGCTTGGTCACAGCACGTCTTCTCCGGGTGATGTCTTGTCTAGTAAGAACGTAGGTCATGATTCGTGAGCCTACACTGCCTAGATTAAAGTGTGGGCTGCCAGTTGTCTCTAGCTAACATAACCTAATACTTGCCTATTCAGGCCTATAACTACCTATATTAGGGTGTTAGAGCTACATTATTAATATCTAACGTTGCTTCAATAATCCTAATATTAGTTTCTAACTACAAACTTGCCTAGGTGTTCCTAGGTGAATAAATCTATCAATTAAATGTACATAATCGTTACCTCCGTCAACTCGAATGTATGTTTTGGTTGGGAGTGTGGGTTCCTGAACTCCGAGGGCCGATCCGTGGTATGTTTAAGGCTCCTAACGGCTCACTTACCCCATGGAACTCGAGTGACCCGAAAAGTTTCCACAATATATATATATATATTATATATTTACACTTGTCAGATCTTATTCATAACATGACCCATAGCAGTCACATGTTACTAACATCCCCAAACCACATGGCATGGTCCACCTCCACACTTAACACCCCATTTTCTCAACATTACTCCTACCCTCAGTGTCTTGACACACTATAACTCGTAGGTTATGCTGGCTGCTTCAATTTAACACATATCTCCCTTACTTCTGGCACACCATTCTGCCCAGAAACATATCAACAAAGCCCAGTCTCCACCACCAGTTCTACCTTGCAGCCATCTTGGGAAGAGAGAAAGAGGGAGGACTTCTCCCTCTTCAAAACACACAAAACAAAAGACTGTCCTCTTGCACACTCTACACATGTACCCACAATACATCTTATTTACTTACAATGAGACATGCAACTTTATAAACTACTTATTTAAATGTGTGTATTTATAACCTATTATATTGAGAAAATCAGATTAATTCAGCTTCTTTTTAAGTCTTAAGGGTGGCCTGACCTCAAAACCACATTAAGCAAAATTGTGATCAATTCAATATAATTAGGTATTCATGTTACTTAATTACATCAATACATGTTGGGTCCTATAGCCCCATAACAACCATGTAATCTGCATAACGAATGTATCTGTGTAAGAGAGAAGAGACAGCACACTATGTGCTGGCCGACATAGTCCTAATATGTTGTTGTTATTGTAAGGGGCCTCTGAGGTGGTGCAGTATTGTGTCCTGCTGCTGCTCCCCACAAGAGCGGTATAATAATAATAATAATAATACTTTATTGAGACATGGTACAATGATACATGGTAGACAAGAAACATAGTTATTAATGAGATGTACATGCAATCTCCCCCTTCTAAAATATCAGATACAGTAATCTTCCAAATGGTTAGGTGGGTGAAGTGTATGTCAAGACCTTCGTAGCCCTTGAGCCTCTTCACTGGGTTCGGTATTTTCCAGCAGGGTTTGACTATCTGCTGGAGCGGGGTCCTCTATTTCAATAGGGGTAGCCTCAAGGGCCTTCCCTGGAGAAACCGAAGCATCTTTCACAACATCTATTGGTGTATCTTGAGATTTCCGCACTAGCATTGGAATCAACTGGGGCTGCCTCAAGGGGCTTCCCTGGAGAAACCGAAGCATCTTTCACAACATCTATTGTTGTATCTTGAGATTCCGCACTAGCATTGGAATCAAGTGTCTTGTAGATACAGTAGTCTCTTCACCATTTTGGTAGCAAATGTGGGCATAATGCAGATTAGCTTGTAGGAGCTCTACCTCTTCCACTTAAGGATCCGTCTTGTTCATCCTACGGTGACTCTTCAGGAGAATGGGTCCAGGGTGACATAACCAGGTGGGCATGGAGGCTCCCGTAGAGGAACGACGTGAATAGTTGAAGAGTCTCTCATGAGGGGTAGAATTAGTAGCTGTGCACAGCAATGATCTAATAGAGTGAAGGGTATCAGGTAGGACAGTCTGCCAGTGTTGAACCGGTAGATTGTGCAATTTCAGTGTCATTGTAACTGACTTCCATATAGTACCATTGAACCACTCCACTTGACCATTGCTTTGAGGGTTGTAGCTTGTTGTTCTGCTGTAAGCCATCCCTTTGTTAGCCAAAAACTCCTGAACTTCATTACTCATGAACGAGGATCCCGTCTGAATGGATATAGGCTGGCATACCAAAAATAGCGAATAACTGGGAAAGACAACTGATGACAGTTGAAGCAGTCATATTTGCACAGGGGTACACAAAAGGAAACCTTGAATATTAATCTACTATGTTAAGGAAATACCTATTCTGGTTTATGCTTGGTAGAGGTCGTTTGAAATCTATATTCAGTCTCCCGAAAGGCTGGGTGGCTTTTATGAGATGAGTTTTATCTGGCTGGTGAAAGTTTGGCTTGCACTCTGCACATACTCTGCATGATCTGATCACTTGTCGCACATCTTCCACTGAGTCGGGCATATTCTTAGATTTAACAAAATGATACAGGCGTGTAACTCCTGGGTGACTGTAGTGATACCGCTCTTGTGGAGAGCCGCTGCAGGACACAATACGGCACCACCTCAGGGGGCCCCTAACAATAACAACAAACAGTACGGCGATGGCCCAGCATGGCGTGTGGTCTCGCTCTTACACAAATACATTCGTGATGCAGATTACATGGTAAGCTTAAATATGTCGCCAGTAGCTATAGCTTTTCTGAGGACATATGCACCTTACATCACCTGTCCTGCAGCAGCAGTCATTAGATGTATTTTCTTCTGTTGCAGACATGTACCATGGATTTTGTGTTCAATAAAGCCTAGAAATGAGGCCTGTGTTTTTATCACAACAATTTATTGAACACAAATATCCTGGGCTACCTGGCGGCGATTCTGAGCTAGACTACACAGCAAAATGGAGCGTTTACTGAAACCTGAGGGCTAGACTCTGACCCCAGTGTATCAACGGCTGCTCAGGAATGGAAGCACTGGTTTAAGACTTTCGAAAACTTCTGAGAGCCTTTCCTCAGGAAGATCTAGATAAACTAAGCCTGCTCATCAACTTTGTGTCACCTAAAATCTATGAGGTTATTTCTGAGTGTAATACCTATGAAGATGCTATCAATGCCCTCAAGTCTCAGTATATTAAGCCCACAAATGAAATCTTTGCACGATATCGTCTTGCAACTCGCCGCCAGCAGATTGGTGAATCCTTAGAGGAATACTTTCAAGCATTGAAAATATTAGGTAAGGACTGTAACTTCCGAGCGGTGACAGCTTCTCAGTATTGTGAAGAGTCCATCAGGGATGCTTTTATCAGTGGCCTGCAATCACCAATAATAAGGCAGCGTTTATTGGAGAATAAAACTCTGGACTTAGCCACTACCCTTGACCAGGCAAGATCATTAGATTCAGCTCAGAAGAATTCTGAAGTGTACAGTACTACCCAGCCTTCTCGAGTGGTAAGTGCTGTAACTCCCGACCAAGACTCTTTAATGAGGTTACCGTGGAACCTGCTTCAGTGACAGCAGCTGCAGGCACAAAGTGTTTCTTTTGTGGTTTTTCAAGACATCCACGTCCAAAGTGTCCGGCTCGTGAAGCAATGTGCCATCAATGCCATAAGAAAGGTCACTTTGTTAAAGTATGTCGTGCTAATACATCAACAAGAGCTAGTGCTTCTATGCATTCCGACCAGGCGACTCTAGCAACAGTGACTTCTGCGGCTGCTCCAAATTCACTGTCAAAGGCAGTTGTGAAAGTGTTCATCAAAGGAACAGAAGTAGATGGTCTGATTGACAGTGGCAGCTCAGAGAGTTTCATCAACCTTGACGTAGTTAAACGCCACTCCTTGACGGTACATCACTCATCAGGTACCGTTTCCATGGCATCAACATCTCTCTCATTCAGACGTTAGGGTTTTGTAAGGTAAACCTTAGAGTTAATGACAGGGATTATCAAGATGTACATTTAGCTGTTCTGCCACAACTGTGCTCTGATGTGATCCTTGGTCAGGACTTTCAGAAGCGTCATGGTAGTGTTACCTTAACATATGGAGGTGAACTGCCTCCTCTCGTTGTCTGTGGTCTTAGCACTTTAAGGGTAGACCCACCAAAGCTGTTTGTGAATCTTACTGCGGATTGTCATCCTATATCAGCTAAGTCACGCCGCTATTCTTATGAAGATAGGATGTTCATTGAGAAAGAAACTCAGAGGCTGCTGAAGGAGGGTATTATAGAACCAAGTAATTCTCCGTGGCGTGCACAGGTCGTTGTTGTCAAGGATGATTATAGGAAACGGAGGCTGGCTATCGACTATTCTGAGACAATCAACAAATTTACACTTCTTGATGGGTACCCTCTACCTCGAATTGATGATACAGTGAACAAAATTGCTCAGTACTATGTGTTTAGCACAATTGATCTACGAAGTGCCTATCATCAAGTCCCTATAAGGAATGAAGATAAACCATACACAGCGTTTCAGGCTAGTGACGGCCTCTATCAGTTTACCAGAGTCCCTTTTGGGGTTACCAATGGGGTAGCCTGTTTCCAACGAATTATGGATTCACTCATTCAGGAAGAGCAACTTATGGGAACTTATGCATATTTAGATAATGTTACCATTTGTGGCAAGACCCAGGAGGAACATGATGCAAACCTTGATAAGTTTTTGGAAGCTGCCAAGAAGAAAAATATCAGTTACAATGAAGAAAAGTGCACTTTTTCCACTAAAAGGCTTAACATCCTTGGTTATGTGGTGGAAGGAGGTGCAATATCCCCAGACCCTGAAAGACTTCGACCTCTACGGAACTCCAATGCCCCAAGACAAAAGTCACTCCAAAGAACTCTTGGTCTTTTTGCTTATTACTCACAGTGGATCGACAACTATTCAAGTAAAGTTCGCCCACTGAGTGCTACCACGATATTTCCTGTGACAAAGGAAGCAGAAACTGCTTTCTATACTCTCAAACAGGATATTGAAAACTCAGTAGTTCAGGCCATTGATGAGTCACTACCATTCGGGGGTGGAAACGGATGCATCTGAAGTCCATTGCTGCAGTCCTATCTCGGGAGGACGTCCCGTTGCTTTCTTTTTAAGAACTTTTCAGGGCGGGAAATCATGCTGCTGTAGAAAAGGGCCCCCCATAAAACAGTTCGCCACGGAGGCATTATTTAACGGCAGACATTTCCGAAGGACTGACCAACGGTCCGTGTTATTTTGACAAGAAGCACAAAAATAAGATCAAGAATGACAAAATATTACCGGAGGATGGAACTATTTTATAAATTTTTTTCTGTATCGACCGGAGCTTAGGTATTGAAATCAGAAAGCGCTCCAAGTGGGACCTAAAATGCACAGGGGAAAGTTTTCTTAAATTGGCGTACAGAATACGTTTAAAAATATTTTTAAATTTTGATTTTACTTTTGGCTTCGTCAAACATAACACAGGACCTTTGGCCAGCCCTTCGTGTGTCTCCCCTTTTAAAAATCCCCCCTGGCGAACTTTTTTTGGGGCCCCGGGTTTCCCCTTTTTTAAAACATGCACTTCTCTGCCCTTTGGGAAAAATTTTTAAAAGAAACCGGGGAGCCCCAAAAATTTTGGCAAGGGCCTTAGATGACCGTTTACCTGTTAGGGACTCATCAATGGCCTAATTAGTTTTAAAATTCCTTTTGGGGTTTTAAAAACGTTTTTCTTCCTTTTTCCGGAAATATCGTGGTAGCACCAGTGGGGCTTTACTTAAAAGGGTTTTGATCCACTGTGAGTAAAAACAAAAAAACCAAAGTTCTTTGGAGTGATTTTTTTTCTTGGGGATTAAAAATTTTCCCCGGGGTCGAAGTCTTTCAGGGTCTGGGGTTTTCCCCTCCTTACCAATCCGGTTTAACCTTTTTTAAAAAAAATTTTTTCATTTCGTTTTTTTCCTTCCTTAAAAATTTCTTTGCCACCCCGGGTTTACAAAGGGCATTATTAAAAAGCGTTTCCCCAAAATTGCTTTTCCCTGAAAAATTGAATCCATAATTGTTGAAACAGGCTCCCCCCCGGAAACCCCCAAAAAAGGGCTCTGGTAAACTGATGAGGCCGCACTGCCTGAAACGCTGTGTATGGTTTATCTTCATTCCTTATAGGGACTTGATAAGGCACTTGTAGATCAATTGTGCTAAACACATAGTATGACAATTTTTTTACTGTATCATCAATTGAGGTAATCCCCATAAAAAGGGTGTAAATTTGTTATTTCCAGAATATCATAAGCCTCCGTTTCCTATAATCACCCTTTTTACAACAACCCTTCCCCCGGAAATTACTTGGTTCTTTAAAACCCCCTTCAGCAGCCTCCCGAGTTTTTTCTAATGAACATCCTATCTTCATAAGAATAGCGGGGACTTAAAATTTTAGGGTGACAAACCCAAAAGATTAAAAACTTTGGTGGGGGTTCCCTTAAAATCTAAGACCACAGACAACGAGAGGAGGCAGTTCACCTCCATATTTAAAGGGGGCACTACCATGACGCTTCTGAAAGTCCTGACCAAGGATCACATCAGAGCACAGTTGTGGCAGAACAGCTAAATGTACATCTTGATAATCCCTGCCATTAACTCTAAGGTTTACCTTACAAAACCCTAACGTCTGAATAGAGAAAATGTTGATGCCATGGAAACGGTACCTGATGAGTGATGTACCGTCAAGGGTGGCGTTTAACTACGCCGGTTGAAAAACTCTCTGAGCTGCCACTGTCAACCCAGACCATCACCTGTTCCTTTGATGAACACTTTCACAACTGCCCGACAGTGAATTTGGAGCAGCCGCGAAGTCACTTTTTTCAGGGGGTCGCCTGGGTGGAATGCGAAAAAAGCACTAAAATTTTTAGAAAAGGGACCTTTCTTATGGCATTGATGGCACATTGTTTCCCGAGCCGGACACTTTGGACGTGGATGTCTTAAAAAACCACAAAAGAAACACTTTGTACCTGCAGCTGCTGTCACTGAAGCAGGTTCCACGGTAACTTCTTTAAAAAGAGTCTTGGTCGGGAGTTGCAGCACTTACCACTCGAAAAGGCTGGGTAGTACTGTACACTTCGGGAATTCTTCTGGGATGAATCAAAATTCGCCTGGTAAAGGGGTAGTTGTAGTAGTTGAGGTTATAGAAAGACTGATAACAAAAAAATTGTATTTCTCCCAAGGCCCTCCAAAACAACAATAACAAAAAATTATAAAGGGCTGAACCAAAACAAACATAGTATTCAATCCTCCTACTGCTCCCAACCCCTTACTTTTCCTCCTTTCCTAAATTACATTATATCACCCAATTTATAATTCCAACCTATCGGGAGGTTTGACAACTCTGCTGGAACGCCGGGGGTTGGGGGGTTTGCACTGTCCTGAGGTGCCTTCTTTTTCTCCTCCCGGCGGGTTTCCCCTTTATCAAACCTCCCAGGAGGTTCTTCCTGTATGCTAACCTGCTCTTTAAGTTTATTACCATTATTATCTTTTTTTGGGCAGTTCTTCTAAACCACTTTACTGCTTCTGGTACTGTTGGAATCAGGGGTTTTTTCCCCCCCAAAAAACCCCTTTGGATGAGCTGACTATCCCCCTTTTTTCCATATCATGTTCCCAAAACCCCTTCAATTTTAACATTTTAAAATTTCCCCTAATACCCCCCACAATTTTTTTCCCCCAATACCTTTCCCAAATTTTAAATACACAGCATCACCAATTTTAAAATCTTCCCCACTTTTGAAAGTCACCAGGGCTTGTTGGGCAATGAATTGTCCCTTTAACATGACATTTGACACCCAAGGGGGTTTAAAAAATTTCCCTAGAAACATCATTTCTGCTGGTTTTTATTAGTGGAGGAATGAACATTTTTTCCTATGGTTATAAAAACCTACATAATCTGGTATTGAGAGACCCTTTTGTAAACTTGTGTAACCCTTCCTTCAATGCCCTTTTCCGTTTCTGCCAGCCCCTTTGATGTGGAGGGAGGGGGTGGAGTAACATGTTCAATACTATTTTTACTAAAGGAAAGGTTCCAGTTTTTGGGATACAAAGTATGCAGCATTATCTGACACAAATATGTCTGGAACCCAAAATTAAAAAAGGTTTTTCCCCCGTAACTCAATAGGGATGTCATAGAAATAGTGACTTGCACATCTAAGAATTTTAAAAGGAATCCACAATTCCAAAAAAAATTTCCCCCCAACGGGGCCGCATAGTCTATTGGGCCCCTGGGGGATGGGTTTTTTCCCCGTGCTGGGCCAAAATAGGGCAGATAAATTTTTGGGAAAAAACTGAAAACAAATGGGACAACTCTTTGTCACTTCTGCAATATCTTGGTCCTTTTTGGCCACCAACCCACTGCCTAGCTTCTCCCAAAGCATTGATACCATTATGACCTATATGCAGATGCTCCAATACCTTACATCTCAACTTTACTGGCACTACCACTCTGTTCCCATACAATAATACATCATCATGAACAGTCAGATCGATTTTACTGAATTATATTTAGATAAAAATACACTATTTTTACCCCATCCATATTTAACATTATTTACTACTTGGGGGAAAAAAAACACTATCCCGTTTCCCTTGATTTTTAAATGATAAATGTTGGAAATCGAGGGGCTCTACAACCATATTCTGAATTCCGACTCTAAGCTGTGATTTTAATAGGTAATCTACTAAATGCATCTGCAATAAAATTTTTTCCCCCAGGTTTTTGGGGGAAATCATAATCATACTGAGCTAATAAAGAGCCCAAAGTTTAATTTTCATTTTCATTTCTGGAATATGTTTTCCTTTTCCAAACAACCCCAACAAGGGTTTTTGATCTGTGCGAAACAAACTTTCTCCCCCCCAAAAAAAATCTGAATTTCTTAACAGCATACACCAAAGCTAGACCTTCTTTTTCCCAAATTGAGAATAATTTGTTCTGTTGGGGAAAGTTTTTTCTAGCAAAATACACAGGTTTTTTCCCCCCCATTTACTACCCCCCTTAAACACATAACACCCACAGAAGAACATCAACCCCAATTAATTTAAAGAATTTTCCCCGGGAAAAATCCCTTTTTTTTTTTTTGAACAACTTTTCTTCCACTGTAGACCAAATCAAATGTGGGCCCCTTTTTTTAAAAAAACATAAAAGTTTGGGGAAAATTAAAAAAAAATTCTTAATAAACTTCAAAATATGTCACCATCCCCAAAAAGGACTGAACTTCCCCACAGAGTAGGGGAAGGTAAATTCACAAAAACCTCCACCTTCCGAGAAAAAAGGTTTAATACCTTCCCCCGAAATTTCATACCCCAGAATTAATAGATCTGGTTTTCAACACTGACTTATTCTTATTCAGTACTCATTATGCTCCTGTTTCTCAACACCTGCCGGTTTATTGACTTAAGACTCAGGGGGTTTGACACCAGTCAGTCCATCATCATCATTCATCATGCAGGAGGAGCCACATGTCTATGGTGCATCCAACAAAATAAGAAGACTCTGGGTGTCACTACGCTCGCCTCCGGCTGGGTTTAAAAGTATCTTTGGCAGGTTAAATACCACCACCAGATGTAGACCAAACAAGATGTAAACTTTGCCATTTGGGATTATTGTCACACCCTGCGTCATTATGTACTGAGAGCGAAAAAATTAATGAATTCAGAGACTACTCATTTAGAAATGTTCAAGATATGTAAAAGATTTTTCCACAGTGGTATATTACAGACCATTCGGGAAAAAATACCCTGACTTTGCCCCCTGTAAATAAAGATTACATGTGTGTGTGTGTGTGTGTTTTTATGTACATGTTTTATGTTTTATGTATATACATGTAGGGTGTGTATGTGTATATGTATATGTGTGGGGGACCCAACAATTAAAATTTGCACCAATAACTCATTACAGTTGTTGGGTGTAGACTAATAGATTGCTCATTGCTTTAAAATTTGTTCATGAGTAAATGTACAGACGTGAAATTTACAATGATTCATTCCCTTGTAACTAGTGAATTAATTAATTTACCTTGTTAGCTATCAAACTTTGGGGCCCAGTCTCTGACCCTATAAAACCTTTTAATCTGCAAGTACCTTTGTAACTTGTCAGATTGTGACCATCTGAGTTCATTACCTTTGTAACTTCCATTAAACTTGAGGTCCAGTCCCGGGCCCCATTATGTTCTGTAATCTTTGACTACCGCCCACAGGATGGGTAGGGGTTAATAAAAAACAAACTAAAACTGCCGGAGTCTAACATCATGCTCAGCTTTTTTGGCACCACATATTATGAAAATCTAAATAGGATGCTACCCCATCCAGTTTAACAAACAATTGGGAAATAAATTTCTGGGAAAAAACAAGATGAGAAAATTCCAAATGGTAATCGTTATATTTAAAAAAAACCCTGTGGGTATTAATTACTAAAAGTTGTTGGCTCCTCTCATCTACAGGTATCTGTAAATAACACCTTTTAAACAATTTTAATATTTTACCTTTTCCCAAAGAAATAACCTCAATCCAAAGGATATCTTTCAATGAATTTTTTGGATTTCATATTTAAAATCCCCCCAAATTCTAGAGTGGGAGGGTAGGGTCTGTAGGCCTGTACACCGCCGTCTTGTTCTGTGTTTTTTCTGTTTTTGGGCCCTTTACGTGCTAGAACCTTTAAAAATGTGCCAGTGATCTTATAAGGTACATCCCTCCAGTGCTCGCAACAAACCAGGCAGAAAACAGTTATACAGTAAAAAAAAAAGGGAAAATTTGTGTGCCAGAACATAGTGCCAAAAGCCAGAGGGGAACTTAAGTGCCGTGTGAAATAAAAAAAAAACGTTTATTTGTCAAGGAAAGGGAAAATCTCCTGAAAATAGGGGGAAGATAGATCTGTATAGTGAATATATCAGTGGGGCCTTGAACAGATAAGTTAATAGATGTTAAAGTGAAAAAAAAAGGGGGAAATGTTAGGTTTAAGAGTTTCGTGTTTGAAATCATTTGCCAGCGGCCGGGCCTTTCCACGCAAGTCCGTGTATTGATAATTTTAGACTGTTAGTATACCTGACCAAAATCTAGTGATTAATTGATATAAAAATCTATAAATAAAAAAATGCACATTCCAGAGGAAATACGTAATTTTTCCAGCTGAAAAATATGATAAACAGTGTCGAGTTGTGAGTTGTCAGGGAAAGACACCAACATAAGTCTTCCAGTCATCATAGAAAAACAGCAGTGTTGTGGTGTAG
>WNWK01029663.1:0-24195 GCA_009830355.1 Cherax destructor
GGGATCAGTCCTCGCATAAACTTAATATTTTTAGCTGGAATATTGCATCACTTAGAAAAAGACTTCCTGACCTTCATCATAAAGTAACCACCGAACCCATTGATATTGTGTGTCTACAAGAGTGCAGAGTCCCTGAAAAATCCCAGCCCCCTAAATTGCCATCATTTGTTGCATATAATCTCAAATCTACTAACTCTTGTGTTCTATATATTAAAAAATCACTTCCCCATCAACTTCTCACACATAAGAAAACAGAGGGACTGCAATACCATGGTGTTAGGATTTATATTGGGAACTCTGCTCTCAACATATTTAATTTGTATGCTCCTGCTGATAAGTTCAATTACTTGGAGCTCCCAACTTGTGCTCAGTCTGAGCCTACTCTTATAATTGGAGATTATAATGCAAGACACAAAAGCATTGGAAGCTCACAGTTTGGTAATCGTAATGGTAACCAACTGCTGTCACTGTTAAACAGTCATGATAATGTGCAAATTGTAGGTGACCTTGAACCCACACATATCTATGGAGGCATCCTTGATCTGTGTCTTGGCTTCAACATTACTTCTGCCAGCTGTGAGTCTACCATTGTATCAGATATATCATCAGACCATTTCCCAAGGCTAACCTCACTAGATATAGGTAATACTATCCTTCCTGGTGGAATATTCAAACGGAAACGTTTTAATGTTCCCCCTGATCAACATGAGGACTTTGTTGAACATGTGACTGACTGGTATAATTCCTATGAGTGTTCCTCTCTTGAGACCTTTAACAATGACCTTGTGAGCAGTATTCAGAACTACTTAGAGCCGCCTAAAAAACCTCCTGGAACTGTTAACCCAACCAACTTCCATAACAATCATACCTCCTATAATAACCATACTTATTACAATGATCTTTAACTTCGAACACTGAAACGTACTGCTCGCAGAATAGGCCTAGCCTATAGAAAACATCGTACCCCTGGAATGCTGAGACTCTTTCAAACTGCCCTTGCTGCTGCCAGAGAGCGTATGACAGAGCTGCGGCAAACTGACTGGGAAAAATTTGTCAATGGTCTCAATGCTCACACCCCACTTAGCCGAGCATGGAGGGACATAAATAGAATTAAGGGTAACAGAACCGGTCAGATTGCACACCCTCATCCCTTACATAGGGCGAATGAGCTAGTCAGTGCTTGGGCTGTTACATCAAGCTATGAAAATCTTCCCAGTACCACACAGGCGAATTTAAATGACAAATATGATGCTAGGGAGAGACTTGTTTGTTTTATGCTCAGCAAGGAAGATGACTGTAACATTCCTTTCACTGACTTTGAACTTGATGCAGCACTAACTAAAGGCAACTCCACGTCACCTAGTGAGGATGGTATTACCTACAATATACTAAGATTGTTGTGTCGAGTACCAGGCAATCCTTTACTCGAATTATACAACATGAGCTATGTAACTGGGGAGCTCCCTAAATCTTGGACCAACAGCCTCATCATTCCCATTCCTAAGCCCAATCAACAAAATTCATTTCGCCCAATATCTCTTACTAGCTGCTTATGTAAAACATTTGAGAGGATGATTCTTAATCGTCTCATGTACAGAATCAAACATTTTTTGTCCCCCCGGTTGCATGGTTTCATGCATGGAAGGAGTGTGCACCAATGCATAGCCACCTTTCTCACTCTGCACACTGACAGCTCATACACTACCTTCCTTGACCTTAAATCTGCTTTTGATGTTGCCAACAGACATGTAATCATTAGTGAACTTGCCAGAATGGATGTTGGAGGATGGCTTCTCCGCTGGATTCAAGGCTACCTGTCCAACAGAAAGTCTTCTGTGTTGTTCCAGGGGCATAGAAGTATAACTAAAGACTTTGAATTAGGAACCCCACAGGGAGGTGTGCTCAGTCCCACTCTATTCAATATTCTAATTAATGCCTTACTTAATGCTATGCCTAGCCAGCCCCATCATTATATGATCAGTTTTGCTGATGATATAATGATTCACACCACCGGATTCTCCAACACCCAAAACATCCTTAACCATGTACTAGCCTCGTGTCAGGAGCTGGTGTTGATAATCTCTACTGATAAAACAAAGATACTCAATAGGCGTCCTCCTCGACAGAGAGGCACAGTTCGCCAGATCCAGTTGCATGATGGGTCTCTTTTAGAATATGTAAACAGATACAGGTATCTAGGCTTTGAGGTCCCACTACTTGGACCTGTTGTAACGAGACTTTGTCGTCAATACAAAGAAAGGCTGAGAGCACTTAGAGTTGTGGCAGGGTTTCACCCCAGGTATGGTGCTAATGTTAAAATTGTGAAAATGATGTATCTTGCTTATATTAGATCATTAGTTGATTATGCTGCCCCACTACTTGCTCTTGTGTCTGACTGGAAGCTTGGAGGGTTGGAAAAACTGCAGAACGAAGCAATGAGGATCATTTTAGGATGCCCTCGTACTGCCAAAATTTTAAATATGCAGAAAGAACTTGATATTCCAAGCATCAGAGATCGTGTTACTGAAAGAAATATCCTAATTGGGGTTAATATGCTCAGGCAAGCCCATTCAAACCCATGCACAGAAGCCCTCCAAACTTTCCTCAGCACTGGTGAACATCCCTCCAGATGGATCGAAAAACTGGAACCGACCTCCGCATGAATCAGATACATGATCTGTGGCAAGTAAGGCAACAGCGGCACTTCTCCGCTCCATGGAATATTACCCCATTCCAAACTACCATCCCTCCATTTCCCCCCAAACTACTTCTTAAATCACAACCAAAGCTTCGCCTTGAAGCCAAACATGATGCCTTAAACTGTATTGATAATTTAGCCAAACAGCACACTCTCTCACAAATTATTTACGTTGATGGTTCTGTTCACCAATCCACTGGTGCAGCTGGTAGTGCTGCTGTTGTCATACAGAGTGATGGCTCTCTTAAAGAAATTGGAGCACGCATCAATAACTGGGCTTCTACCCTTCAGACAGAACTGTTTGCCATACTCCTTGCACTCAAATGCGTCCATGTATCTAAGGTTAACTCTCTAATTGTAACTGATTCTCTGTCATCCATAAATGCTCTCAACTCATCAAGTATAACTTGTAGCATGCTCGTGTCAGCAGCCAGGCACAGGTATGGTAGGATTGTGGATAGTAGAGTCAGAGTGCACATGCTGTGGATTCCATCTCACATTGGTCTTCAGATGCATGATAGAACTGATAAATTGGCTAAGTTTTATGCTTTCAAAGAGGGGATAGATTACAATCTTGGCTTGTCAGTTAGCAGTTTGAGAACAATAATACGAAAAGAACTTCAACTGAATTTTATTGACTTAAGACTCAGGGAGTTTGACACCAGTCAGTCCATCTATCATCATTCTATCATGCAGGAGGAGCCACATGTCTATGGTGCATGCAACAAAATAAGCAGACTCTTGGATGTCACTACCGCCCGCCTCCGGCTGGGTTACAAGTATCTTTGGCAGGTTAAATCACCACCACCAGATGTAGACCAAACAAGATGTAAACTTTGCCAGTTGGATTATTGTCACACCCTGCGTCATTATGTACTGGAGTGCGATAAAATTAATGAATTCAGAGACTACTCATTCAGAAATGTTCAAGATATGTCAAAGTATTTTATCCACAGTGGTATATTACAGACCATTCTGGAAAAATACCCTGACTTTGCTCCCTGTAAATAAAGCATTGACACGTGTGTGTGTGTGTGTATGTACATGTGTGTATGTGTATGTGTGTATGTATATACATGTATGTGTGTGTATGTGTGTGTGTATATATGTATGTGTATATGTATATGTGTGTGTGTGTCTACCTACCTGGAGAGAGTCTACCTGGAGAGAATTCCAGGGGTCAACGCCCCTGCGGCCCGGTCTGTGACCAGGCCTCTTGTTGGACCAGAGCCTGATCAACCAGGCTGTTACTGCTGGCCGCACGCAGTCCAACGTACGAACCACAGCCCGGCTGATCAGGTACCGACTTGAGGTGCCTGTCCAGTGCCTGCTTGAAGACAGCCAGGGGCTTGTTGGTAATCCCCCTGATGTATGCTGGGAGGCAGTTGAACAATCTTGGGCCCCTCACACTTATTGTGTTGTCCCTCAACGTGCTAGTGGCACCTCTGCTCTTCATTGGGAGGATGTTACATCGCCTGCCGAGTCTTTTGCTTTCGTACGGAGTGATTTTTGTGTGCAAGTTTGGTAGTAAGCCCTCGAGAATTTTCCATGTGTATATAATAATGTATCTCTCCCGCCTGCGTTCTAGAGAGTACAGGTTTAGGAACTTCAAGCGTTCCCAGTAGTTGAGGTGGTTTATCGCACTTATGCGTGCGGTGAAGGTTCTCTGCACATTTTCAGGGTCAGCAATTTCACCCGCCTTGAAAGGTGCAGTTAGTGTGCAGCAATATTCCAGCCTAGATAGAACAAGCGATCTGTAAAGTGTCAACATGGGCTTGGCATCCCTGGTTTTGAAGGTTCTCATTATCCATCCTGTCATTTTTCTAGCAGATGCAATTGCTACGGTGTTATGGTCCTTGAAGGTGAGATCCTCTGACATGATCACTCCCAGGTCTTTGGCATTAGTTTTTCGCTCTATTGTGTGGTTTGAATTAGTTTTGTACTCCGATGAGATTTTAATTACTTCACTTTTTTTCCGTATCTGAGTAACTGAAATTTCTCATCAATGAACTTCATATTGTTTTCTGCAGCCCATTTAAAGATTTGGTTTATGTCTGCTTGGAGTCTTGCAGTGTCTTCAACGGTGGACACTGTCATACAGATTCGGGTGTCATCTGCAAAGGAAGACACAGCATTGTGGCTTATATCCCTGTCTATGTCCGATATGAGGATAAGGAACAGGATGGGAGCAAGTACTGTGCCTTGTGGAACAGAGCTTTTCACAGTAGCTCTTTCAGACTTTACTCTGTTGACTACTACTCTTTGTGTTCTACTTGTTAGGAAATTATAGATCCATCTACCAACTTTTCCTGTTATTCCTTTATCACGCATTTTGTGTGCTATTACACCATGGTCAAACTTGTGAAAGGCTTTTGCAAAGTCTGTGTATATAACATCTGCATTTTGTTTGTCTTCTAGAGCATCCAGGACCTTGTCGTAGTGGTCCAGTAGTTGGGAGAGACAGGAGCGGCCTGCTCTAAACCCATGCTGCCCTGGGTTGTCCAATTGATGAGTATCAAGATGAGTGGCGATCTTGCTTCTTAGAACCCTTTCAAAGATTTTTATGATATGGGACGTTAGCGCTATTGGTCTGTAGTTCTTTGCTATTGCTTTACTGCCCCCTTTGTGGAGTGGGGCTATGTCTGTTGTTTTTAGTAACTGCGGGACGACCCCAGTGTCCATGCTCCCTTTCCATAGGATGTTAAAAGCACGTGATAGGGGCTTCTTGCAGTTCTTGATGAACACGGAGTTCCATGAGTCTGGGCCTGGAGCGGAGTGCATGGGCATGTCATTTATTGCCTTTTCGAAGTCATTTAGCGTTGTGGTGATGTCAGATAGACATGCATCTGTCAAGTTTGTGGCACTCTCATAAAAAAATCATTTAGGTCTTCGATTTTCAGTCTGGTTAGCGGCTCGCTAAAAACTGAGTCATACTGGGACTTAAGTAACTCATTTCCTTGCTGTCATCTGTGTAGGAACCATCCCGTTTAAGTAGGGGCCCAATACTAGATGTTGTTCTCGACTTTGATTTTGCATAAGAAAAGAAATACTTTGGGTTTCTTTCAATTTCATTTATAGCTTTTAGTTCTTCCCGCATTTCTTGATTCCTGTAAGATTCCTTTAGTTTTAATTCGATGTTTGCTATTTCTCTGACTAGTGTCTCCCTACGTATTTCAGATATATTGGCCTCCTGTAGCCGCTCCATTATTCTTTGCCTTCGCCTGTATAGGGAGCGCCTCTCTCTTTCTAGTTTGCATCTTCTCCTCCTTTTCCTTAAGGGAATTTGCCTTGAGCAAACCTCTAGTGCCACAGAGTTAATTTGTTCTAGACATAGGTTAGGATCCATGATGCTTAGGCAATCTTCCCAGTTTATATCATTTAGGACTTGGTTTACTTGGTCCCACCTTATGTTTTTGTTATTGAAGTTGAATTTGGAGAAAGCTCCCTCACGGCTGATCACATTTTGTTGATCTGGGGCTCCCCCCATGCATGTCTATTATGTTGTGATCTGAGTATATTGTTTTTGATATGATGACATTTCGTATCAGATCATCATTGTTGGTGAAGATGAGGTCCAGCATATTCTCTAATCTTGTGGGCTCTACTATATGCTGGTTTAAGGTGAACTTGGTGCAGAGATTTAAAAGTTCATGCATGTGTGAATTTTCATCTGAGCTGCCTCCTGGTGTTATCTCTGCTACCACATTGTTTGCAATGTTCCTCCATTTTAGGTGCCTGAGGTTGAAATCCACCAGTAGCAAGATGTTGGGGGCAGGAGCTGGAAGATTTTCCAGACAGTGGTCAATTTTCAGAAGCTGTTCCTGGAATTGTTGGGACGTTGCATCCGGGGGCTTGTAGACAACCACGATGACCAGGGTTTGATTCTCGACCTTTATTGCTAATACTTCAACTACATCATTTGAGGCATTTAGTAGTTCTGAACATATAAGTGACTCTGTGATATACAGACCAACCCCCCCTTTTTTGCCTGTTCACTCTATCACACCTGTATAGGTTGTAGCCCGGGATCCATATTTCATTGTCCAAGTGATCTCTTATGTGGGTCTCTGTGAAAGCCACAAACATAGCATTTGACTTTGTAAGCAGTCCACGAAAGTAAGGTATCTTGTTGTTTGTTGCTGTATATTAGCAAAGATGAATGTAGTTGGATTGGTGGTATGGGGGTCTTTTTCTCCTGGCACTAGTATCTGTTGTATTGGAGTGGAGGCCATTGGCTGTGATTCCACTCCAGAAATGATTGCAGTTGGTGTACAATTTCTGTCATTTCCTGCCAGCTTTTTTTCCTTCCTGGCACTAAAAAACCTCTCTCTCCGGAGTGGCTGTGGCTACCCAGGTTTTGCCATGGTCTGGATGTTCTGTGTCGCCTCGTACCCTTTAGGTGGTATGCCTGGCAATATAAGTTATAGCACTGTCTTTCCTGAATTGATGTGTGGCACATTTCAGGGTGGAAAAACTTACAGGACGGGAGGTTGCATTTACCTGTTTTCATATGGGAACGGCATTTTCTGGGGTGATCATAATTGCATGTCCCATCTGATTTCCCAGATTTTCCATGCCTGCAGATACCAAGTGCATAATATTCACATAGGCCTGGTTTCCGTTTGCCCTGTTTTTTTGTGACTGTGTTCCCCATTGGTGGGTGTGTTCCTGTCTCGTGTCTGTCTTCGTTACTAGTGCTAACAATGGAGCCTTCAACTGTTTCCAGTAATTTATCTTCAGTATTTCCCTGGGCATCCCCTTGTTTACTATCTACCATGGTATTGCTAGTTTGTAGCACTGTTTTTTGTGTGTCCTTGTCTACACCTGTTTCCCCATCATTTATTTCACTAGAGCTCCTGTCCCTCTTCAGGGCACCATCATTTATTTCTCTATTCTTACATTTACTGTCAACCATTTTAACATCTGTACCAGGGATGGTAGCACCATCTGGCCCTGATTTTTTACTTTCCCAACTGTTATAGAAAGCTGCCATGTTTTTTATGAAGTCCGATTTGGTGTTGTCATCTTTTAATATCGATGTGATTTTATTCCACAGTTCGGTCTCATTTGGACATACCCAAAAACACTTCCCTTGTTTAATATCTCGTGTAGTAGATTCTTGGATGTCTACAAAAGTTGCATGTAATCCATGCAGTGGAACGTTTGTTTGTGTGTTTGCATACTACACAGGGTTTCATGATTGATTTTGTTAGTTGTTTTACTGTATATTCTACTAATGGCTTCCCTGAAGTGGTAATCTGTCTATTTGTATCATATCTATTTTATTTGCACATACAACTGCAGCAGGTCCTAAACCCTTTACCTTATCCTTCTCTTATAAGGTAACCCTCCCTCCCACCACATTGACAAACCTGTCATAACATCATATAAACAAACAACATATATTCATATAGTTAATACGCAACAAGGCGTAACTGATAATGTACTCAATTACAACATGAACATTTATAAAATCTGGTTGTTGTGAACAAGGTCGTATCATATATCATACTAAAAATATATCTAACCTAACATACAATACTGATAGTCTTCTCCACTCCTCATTCAGTAACTTTACCTTTCAACTGTGTTACTCCGTACAATATATAATGTAGTACCATCTAACACACAGGTTTTATACAACTAAACATAACAGTACTCACAATAAAATAACCCGTATAGGAAATACTATACTTTTTACGTATGCGTACACAACGCACAATGTTAATTACAATGTGAAACTCTATTACATCACCTCATCCTAATGCTTTATCCTTTATCCGTGTATGCGATATAATATGCAATACTCGTTCAATGCATAACATACAACAGCTCAAACTACAACCAAATCTGTACCTTAGTGTTTGCCTTTAGTGCTCCCACTGCACTACAAAGACTTACCATACCATACACCATGCATACCATTAAGTCCACCTCCACTGCAGGCTACCACAAACATGCAATTCCAAAAAGGACTATCCCAAACACTCCACTTGACCTTACACTCCAGTGAGCCAATCCACACTACGAGGATAAGCCACTACACAACCTGGAGTCTACCTGGAGAGAATTCCAGGGGTCAACGCCCCTGCGGCCCGGTCTGTGACCAGGCCTCCTGTTGGACCAGAGCCTGATCAACCAGGCTGTTACTGCTGGCCACACGCAGTCCAACGTACGAACCACAGCCCGGCTGATCAGGTACCGACTTGAAGTGCCTGTCCAGTGCCTGCTTGAAGACAGCCAGGGGCTTGTTGGTAATCCCCCTGATGTATGCTGGGAGGCAGTTGAACAATCTTGGGCCCCTGACACTTATTGTGTTGTCCCTCAACGTGCTAGTGGCACCCCTGCTCTTCATTGGGGAGATGTTACATCGCCTGCCGAGTCTTTTGCTTTCGTAGGGAGTGATTTTTGTGTGCAAGTTTGGTACTAAGCCCTCGAGAATTTTCCATGTGTATATAATAATGTATCTCTCCCGCCTGCATTCTAGCGAGTACAGATTTAGGAACTTCAAGCGTTCCCAGTAGTTGAGGTGGTTTATCGCAGTTATGCGTGCCGTGAAGGTTCTCTGCACATTTTCAAGGTCAGTAATTTCACCCGCCTTGAAAGGTTCAGTTTGTGTGCAGCAATATTCCAGCCTATATAGAAAGGTCACACTTCCCGCCTACTTTGCGATCCAAAGGCCAGGCAAACCCACGCCTATCCCCTGACATAAGGTCAACCCCTGAGTCCGTCACATAAGTCAACACAAGTATGCAGTTCCACATTTACCTACTAACCTACCCTATCCTTGAAAGTCTGAACATGTCCATCCCACCAACAACAAAGGTCTTCCGTCCCCCATCTCCCCCCTCGCCCCTACCACTAACGTCCCCCCCCTCGTTAGCCTACAAACTACAACCTATATCATTCGTCCTTACAATCCCTACCTCATAAGCCCACTACCCCACCCATTCAATTTCTCCCCCACTCATTCCAGATGATCCTTCCCCTCGGTGTCAAGCCCCCCTCGATTTCACCTCCCACCCTGGCAATAAGTCCAATAAATTCATCTCCCTATACGCTCTACTGAATAAAACCTCAAAACCCCTACCATACACCCTCATATTCCTATTTCTAGTACGTATCACACTCGCTGCTATTGCCCTGATTCGTTCCCTGACCCCCAACTCCCTCATCCTCCATGACATGCATACAAAATCAACCATTAAGTGCATTATTGTCTTCCGGTCACACTTCCCCATACCACTTAAATCCAGACTTATTGCCCTAAGAACTGGAATCCCTCCCCCATCTTCCTTAAAACCCCGCTCATCCATTCCCTCACCTGCCCTAAGTTTTCACAAAAATATATTGCGTGTAATCCTGTTTCCTGAAACCCACATCTCCCGCAACTTCCATCCCTGATAATTCCCATTTTAAATAACACCGCCCTCGAAGCAACCACACCATGCAAGAACCTATACATTAATTCCCAATCCCTGGAATATAACTTCAGTCTTTTAAATCCAGCCCATATAGCGACCCAATCATACATAAGATACTCACCAACACCCTCATCTACAGTCCTACCCCATCCTATTGTCTCAAGAGTACCAGCTGACAAATGACACGGTCGTTTCAACACCATCATTTGCCTTAAAAGATCCAAACCCCATCATAACTCCTTGCCTTTCCACCATTTACCAATGTCCTCCACTATCTTCCCCACCCTTCCCTCCTCCAGTCTCCCCCAGCGTCTCGCACACCTCTTAACATACATACTAAGCAGATGCCTATCCAATGCTATAAGCCCCAGCCCACCCCTGTCCACTCTGTTCCTAACAATATCCCTACGTAACCATGGCCTACCAAACGCCCATATGTAACGCAAAGCCCTCACCTCTAGTTTGCGTATGTCAGCCTGCAATAAGGGAAATATTACCCCCACATGCCATACCTTGCTATACACTAAAGTGTTTACCGCTATAACCCTCTGATGTAACGATAGGTCACCGGGTCTCCAACCCTCCAACCTACGCAACGCCTGTTCTACAAACATGTCAGAATTAACTCTATGTGTTTCTCCCATATTATTTAAATACGTAATCCCGCATATCCTTATATCCGTCACTATTCTCCATCCCTGCCATTCCACCATGCCCTCCCCTACCCACGCCCCCACCTCCAACAACTTCGACTTATCACCATTCACACGCATCCCTGTAGCCTTGCAAAACACATTCATTATACTACCTACATTCCCTAAGCTTTCCATACCGGCAACTAAAACTGTTGTATCATCCACGTAACTTATTATCCCTGCCCGCCCCTCGTACCCCTACAGCCACGTCTATCAGTCCCAATACCCTCCTTCACCAATCTAAAAATAGGGTCTTGCAAACACGCAAACAAAACCTGCGACAAGGGACAACCTTGTCTCAGTCCCCTTGCCATAAATACTCTCTCACCCACTCGTCCATTTACCTGCACTCAAACATACACCACCATATACATAGTCTCCACCCACTTCACCATTTCCTCCCCAAACCCCTGCCTCCGCATTATATTTTATAGCACCCTTCTCTCTACACTGTCATACGCCCTCCTCCAATCAATCGTCAGAACCCCCCCTCCTTACTTTCCTCAATAAATTCCCTTTTCCTTTCATGACCCCTACTCATATACCTTCCCGTTATCCCATACTGACCCTCCTCTATTACCCTACCTAATACTTTCTTCAGTCTGTTTCCTAACAACTTCGCAAAGATTTTATAATCCGTATTAATTAACGCCAAAGGTCTGTAATTATTCATGGTCAACCCTGGTCCCTTTTTTTTAATTAGAACCACCACACCACTTCCTTGCACCATCCCAATATGCCCTTCCTCCTTCATTGTGTTAAATAGTACTACTAAACACTCCCTTAAAACGTCTCAATGTACCCGATAAAATTCGTTAAGCATCCCATCCAACCCAGGCGCTTTTCCTTTACTTAACCCATTCACTGCCTCCCATACCTCCTCCTCACTAATAGGCCCTTCCAAACATACACGATCATTATTTCCTAGCTGCCCCAACATCCCTTGCAGAACCACACCTGTCTCCCGTTCACCCACCTCATTAAGTTCCAAATACTTCGCAAACCATTTGTCCGCATACACTCCAATCGCTTCAGTAGTACATAATTATTGCCCCTGTACATAGCTCCCAAATCCTCGTTCACCTCCAAACATGAAATAGTCATTCCCTCCCTCTTCTTCCTACACCTATTTAATACATACTTCGACGGCCAGTCTCCCCATAAAACATCTTCCAGCCCCGCCTGCACACGGTAAGCATCGAATCGCTCATTCTGTATACATCTCAACTTATTTTTCAACTCCCCGATTTCCTTCATATCAACCCCTCCTTGTCTTTCATAACATGATCCTAATAACCCCTCAACATACTTTTGCAAACTGTATGACCAACACCTCCCTTCCTAATTTCTTAACACTGCAGGAACCTGCCTTGCTGGTTACTCCCTCACTCCATTAGCACTGCTGGTTACTCCCTCACTCCATTAACACTGCAGGAACCTGCACTGCTGGTTACTCCCTCACTACATTAACACTGCAGAAACCAGCAATGTGGGTTACTCCCTCACTACATTAACACTGCAGAAACCTGCACTGCTGGTTACTCCCTCACTACATTAACACTGCAGGAACCTGCACTGCTGGTTACTCCCTCACTACATTAACACTGCAGGAACTTGCAATGCTGGTTACTCCCTCACTACATTAACACTGCAGGAACCTGCAATGCTGGTTACTCCCTCACTACATTAACACTACCTGGAGTCTACCTGGAGAGAATTCCAGGGGTCAACGCCCCCGCGGCCCGGTCTGTGACCAGGCCTCCTGTTGGACCAGAGCCTGATCAACCAGGCTGTTACTGCTGGCCGCACGCAGTCCTACGTACGAACCACAGCCCGGCTGATCAGGTACCGACTTGAGGTGCCTGTCCAGTGCCTGCTTGAAGACAGCCAGGGGTTTGTTGGTAATCCCCCTGATGTATGCTGGGAGGCAGTTGAACAATCTTGGGCCCCTGACACTTATTGTGTTGTCCCTCAATGTGCTAGTGGCACCCATGCTCTTCATTGGGGGGATGTTACATCGCCTGCCGAGTCTTTTGCTTTCGTAGGGAGTGATTTTTGTGTGTAAGTTTGGTACTAAGCCCTCGAGAATTTTCCATGTGTATATAATAATGTATCTCTTCCGCCTGCGTTCTAGAGAGTACAGGTTTAGGAACTTCAAGCATTCCCAGTAGTTGAGGTGGTTAATCGCACTTATGCGTGCGGTGAAGGTTCTCTGCACATTTTCAAGGTCAGCAATTTCACCCGCCTTGAAAGGTGCAGTTAGTGTGCAGCAATATTCCAGCCTAGATAGAACAAGCGATCTGTAAAGTGTCAACATGGGCAGGAACTGCAGGAACCTGTGTTGCTGGTTACTCCCTCACTACATTAACACTGCAGGAACCTGCGCTGCTGGTTACTCCCTCACTATATTAACACTGCAGGAACCTGCACTGCTGGTTACTCCCTCACTACATTAACTCTACGGGAACCTGTGCTGCTGGTTACTCCCTCACTACATTAACTCTGCAGGAACCTGCACTGCTGGTTACTCCCTCACTACATTAACACTGCAGGAACCTGCAATGTGGGTTACTCCCTCACTACATTAACACTGCAGGAACTTGCAATGCTGGTTACTCCCTCACTACATTAACACTGCAGGAACCTGCAATGCTGGTTACTCCCTCACTACATTAACACTGCAGGAACCTGTGCTGCTGGTTATTCCCTCACTACATTAACACTGCAGGAACCTGGGCTGCTGGTTACTCCCTCACTACATTAACTCTGCAGGAACGTGTACTGCTGGTTACTCCCTCACTACATTAACTCTGCAGGAACCTGCGCTGCTGGTTACTCCCTCACTACATTAATACTGCAGGAACCTGTGCTGCTGGTTACTCCCTCACTACATTAACTCTGCAGGAACGTGCACTGCTGGTTACTCCCTCACTACATTAACTCTGCAGGAACCTGCGCTGCTGGTTACTCCCTCACTACATTAACACTGCAGGAACCTGCACTGCTGGTTACTCCCTCACTACATTAACTCTGCAAGAACCTGCACTGCTGGTTACTCCCTCAGTACTATCATTGCTCTCTTCCCCTACTACTATGATTGCTCTCTCCCCCTAGTACTATTATTGCTCTCTCCCCCTAGTACTATTATTGCTCTTTCCCCCTAGTATATTATTCCTCTCTCCCCGAGGAATTGGACCTCTTGGTCTTCTTCCTCAGACCAAACCTAATTACCCCCCAATTCCCCCTCCCCTATCCCATCTTCCCCATCCTCTCTTTTTCTGTTTCCTCCTCCTCCTCATCCCTCCCTTATTCCTTTCCCGTTTTTAACCTGTAGGATTCTCTCCACAGGCATTCTGGTTCCTAGATAGGGGGAAGGGTACCGTGGTCCATCCCATTCCATTGAGGTTCTTGGGGGTGGTGTAGTTTGCTATGTAGTCTTGATCGCCTGGGGATGTCCTGATCCCTCTCCGGTCTCCAGGGGAGTGGCTTTGGGTATCTTTCGGGTGACTGGTATATCTCTGGAGGCCACTTTTCAGATTCCGGTGGTAGTGGCCAAAGGAGGTATGCTTTGTGGCGGATATCCGGCTGCCCTCTCTTTTGTCCGCTGAGGTGGCTCGATGGATGTGAGGTTGCTATCCAGGATTGCTGGTTTACATTGCATGAAGGGTAGGGTATGGCACGGGTTCCATGCAGCATCTGCACTACTTGCGGTGTTGAGGTCCTCCTGAGCACGGAGGGGGATTTACGCCCTTGCATTCCTCCTAGGAGTTATTCCTCCACGTCCCCCTTTTTTTTCTTTTTTTTTTCTTTTTATTTTATTTTCTTTTTTTTTATTAAAAACAAAGAAAGGAGTAACCTAACCATGGATGACCCAATCTGTGAACCTACTACACCCGGGCCCCTTCCTGATACCTCACCCAGTTCTGACCCTACCTCGTTAATGGACAACTCTTCGGACACCTCCAATACCCCTGTACCTCTTGCTGGTGCCAATTCACCACCTGCTTCAGGTACCGGGGTTCCGACCAGCCCTTTTGACACATCTGACCTTCGCTCTTCTCTGACCTTGATTCTGGCTTCTCCCTCTATGGTGCGGCAATTTTCGGACTGCTCGCCCCTCACACGTAAGACCACCTCCAGTCCCACATCCAAACGACCAAGACCCTTACATGACGATTCGACACTTTCTTCTCATTCATCTCAGAAATGACCAGCTCGTCACACACTCCCCTTAAACACTGTTTCACACTACTCAATGGACTACTCCAACTACCTATCTTTCTGTTAATAGTATTGGTAAAGCTCTCCTAAGCCATATAGGTAAAGATATCTCATTTCACGCTCTCAAGAGCGGCACTCGCATCATCATGGTCCAGAATGCTACCTGGAGTCTACCTGGAGAGAATTCCAGGGGTCAACGCCCCCGCGGCCCGGTCCGTGACCAGGCCTCTTGTTGGACCAGAGCCTGATCAACCAGGCTGTTACTGCTGGCCGCACGCAGTCCAACGTACGAACCACAGCCCGGCTGATCAGGTACCGACTTGAGGTGCCTGTCCAGTGCCTGCTTGAAGACAGCCAGGGGCTTGTTGGTAATCCCCCTGATGTATGCTGGGAGGCAGTTGAACAATCTTGGGCCCCTCACACTTATTGTGTTGTCCCTCAACGTGCTAGTGGCACCCCTGCTCTTCATTGGGGGAATGTTACATCGCCTGCCGAGTCTTTTGCTTTCGTAGGGAGTGATTTTTGTGTGCAAGTTTGGTACTAAGCCCTCGAGAATTTTCCATGTGTATATAATAATGTATCTCTCCCGCCTGCGTTCTAGAGAGTACAGGTTTAGGAACTTCAAGCGTTCCCAGTAGTTGAGGTGGTTTATCGCACTTATGCGTGCCGTGAAGGTTCTCTGCACATTTTCAAGGTCAGCAATTTCACCCGCCTTGAAAGGTGCAGTTAGTGTGCAGCAATATTCCAGCCTAGATAGAACAAGCGATCTGTAAAGTGTCAACATGGGCTTGGCATCCCTGGTTTTGAAGGTTCTCATTATCCATCCTGTCATTTTTCGAGCAGATGCAATTGCTACATTGTTATGGTCCTTGAAGGTGAGATCCTCTGACATGAACACTCCCAGGTCTTTGACATTAGTTTTTCGCTCTATTGTGTGGTTGGAATCAGTTTTGTACTCCGATGAGATTTTAATTTCTTCACGTTTTCCGTATCTGAGTAATTGAAATTTCTCATCATTGAACTTCATATTGTTTTCTGCAGCCCATTTAAAGATTTGGTTTATGTCTGCTTGGAGTCTTGCAGTGTCTTCAACGGTGGACACTGTCATACAGATTCGGGTGTCATCTGCAAAGGAAGACACAGCACTGTGGCTTATATCCCTGTCAATGTCTGATATGAGGATGAGGAATAGGATGGGAGCAAGTACTGTGCCTTGTGGAACAGAGCTTTTCACAGTAGCTGCCTCAGACTTTACTCTGTTGACTACTACTCTTTGTGTTCTATGTGTTAGGAAATTATAAATCCATCTACCAACTTTTCCTGTTATTCCTTTATCACGCATTTTGTGTGCTATTACACCATGGTCACACTTGTCAAAGGCTTTTGCAAAATCTGTGTATATAACATCTGCATTCTGTTTATCTTCTAGAGCATCCAGGACCTTGTCGTAGTGGTCCAGTAGTTGGGACAGACAGGAGCGGCCTGCTCTAAACCCATGCTGTCCTGGGTTGTGCAATTGATGGGTATCAAGATGGGTGGCGATCTTGCTTCTTAGAACCCTTTCAAAGATTTTTATGATATGGGACGTTAGCGCAATTGGTCTGTAGTTCTTTGCTATTGCTTTACTGCCCCCTTTGTGGAGCGGGGCTATGTCTGTTGTTTTTAGTAGCTGCGGGACGATCCCAGTGTCCATGCTCCCTCTCCATAGGATGTTAAAAGCATGTGATAGGGGCTTCTTGCAGTTCTTGATGAACACGGAGTTCCATGAGTCTGGGCCTGGAGCGGAGTGCATGGGCATGTCATTTATTGCCTTTTCAAAGTCATTTGGCGTAGTGATGATGTCAGAAAGGCATGCGTCTGTCAAGTTCTGTGGCACTCTCATGAAAAAATCATTTAGGTTTTCGATTTTCAGTCTGGTTAGTGGCTCGCTAAAGACTGAGTCATACTGGGATTTAAGTAACTCACTCATTTCCTTGCTGTCATCTGTGTAGGACCCATCCGGTTTAAGTAGGGGCCCAATACTGGTTGTTGTTCTCGACTTTGATTTTGCATAGGAAAAGAAATACTTAGGGTTTCTTTCAATTTCATTTATGGCTCTTAGTTCTTCCCGTGTCTCTTGATTCCTATAAGATTCCTTTAGTTTTAATTCGATGTTTGCTATTTCTCTGACTAGTGTCTCCCTACGTATTTCAGAGATATTGGCCTCCTGTAGCCGCTCCGTTATTCTGTGCCTTCGCCTGTATAGGGAGCGCCTCTCTCTTTCTAGTTTGCATCTTCTCCTCCTTTTCCTTAAGGGAATTTGCCTTGAGCAAACCTCAAGTACCACAGAGTTAATTTGTTCAAGACATAGGTTGGGATCCGTGATGCTTAGGCAATCTTCCCAGTTTATATCATTTAGGACTTGGTTTACTTGGTCCCACCTTATGTTTTTGTTATTGAAGTTGAATTTGGAGAAAGCTCCCTCACGGCTGATCACATTTTGTTGATCTGGAGCTCCCCGCTGGCGAAGCTCCCAATCTTTCTCTCCTTACAACCATAGATACTATTCCTATCACTATTGACAAACATCACTCTCTCAATTCTTGTAGTGGTACTGTCATTTTACAAAACACCATTGTCCAATGGAATTTCCAGACATGTGGTGATGACATTCTGGAGCAGCTTGAGCTCCAAGACCTCCCTATCCTCAAAGTTGACACTTTTGTCCTCCCTGCCCATAAGCGAAGACGTTATCCTTGCATTAACATTTGACTGCCGTGAACTTCCACCCTCGGTCTACATTGCAGGTCACTGTTTACAAGTTCGAAAGGTGACCCCTACACCGCAACAGTGTAGAAACTGCTGGCATTCTGGTCATCCAGCGAAATATTGCAGGTCCATGGCCGAATGCCCAGTCTGTGGTGCCGACGACCATGCCAGTCCTTCTTGTAATCTACCTCCCTCTTGCCTTAACTGTCATGAGGCGCATCCATCATACTCTCACCGTTGTCACGTTTACCTAAATGAGCGGGAAATCCGTTGTCTCAAAGAGACGGAAGGCTTCTTATATGCTATGGCCGTCTCTCATCTACGCCTTCAAGGGAGACTTCCCTGTATTTCCTATTCTCGCATTGCTAAACGTCCCCTCACTTCTAGGGTCCCAACTCCTGCGGCTCCCTCTGTGGTCTCCCCATCCTCAGTCACCTTTGTCTCAAATTCTTTTGCTGTTCTTGGTTCCGAGGTTCCTACCTCGGCATCCCATACTGTCCTCACCCCTTCCTCTACTCACTTGCACAGTTCTGTGCCTACACGCCCTTGTCCAACACCTAATTCTCACCGCCTCCTTGTTCAATATCTTCATCCCCTGTCCCCACCCAAGTTTCTTCCTTGAGTGTCCTCCCAAGTCGCTTCCACTCCTGTCCCCTCCCAAGCCCCTTCGACAGTTTCCTCTTCCATCTCCTCGCCCTCTACTTTAGTACAGTCTTTAGCCTCCCTGATGTTGCTCACCCTCCTCCTTCTTCCATCTCTAATGTGGTCCCACATCCTGCATCTTTGTCTGCCGAAACGCTGGACGCTATCGTAGAATATATTTCAGAGACTGGAACATTGATGGACACAGCTCCACCTCTGGTTCCTCCTCCTCTCTCTTCTCCATCTACACTCCTCCTTCCTTCACAGCGTCCTGCTCCTTCTCTGATTACAGGTCTTCCGCTGCCTCCACACGTGGACTTTTTTAACCCTAGTCCATAGATACCTCTAACTTCGACTTGTATCTTTCTCTTCATAAATCATGGCTTATTTATAGAGGAATATCCGAGGCCTCAGGGGTAACCAGGGTGAGCTTCAGGTGTTGCTCTCCCAGTTTTCCCCTGTTGGGGTCTGTTTGCAAGAACCCAAATTACAATCCGCTGTTATCCGACCCTTTTCGGGCCATGATTTGTTATATTCATCGGATCTTTTTTCCGATGGAACCTTTAATGAAAGTGCTCTTCTCATACGCACTGGTATTCCATACCATCAGCTCTATGTGCGTTTTTCTCTACATTACACTGCAGCCCGTATCCACTTGAATAAGTGGTATACACTCTGTTCTTAATATCTCTCCCCTTCTCAGGCATTGTCTATCCCAGATGTTGATTTTCTGGTTTCTTCCTTGCCGCAACCCCTTCTGTTACTTGATGATTTTAACACACCATTTTCTCTGGGGAGGGTCGCACTGTGACTCCCGTGGCGTTCAGCTGGAGGCATTTCTTGCTTCTCTCCCCTCCATGTTTTAAATACGAGTACTCACACCCATTTTTATCCTCGAACTCATTCTTTCTCTTGCATCGATCTCTCCATCTGCTCTTCCTCAACTGTCCTTGACTTCACCTGGTCTGTCCACCCGGACCTACATGAGAGCGATCATTTTCCAATCATCCTCATGTCCCTTTCATATTCTCCACCTCCTCATAGCCCATGCTGGCAATTTGACCGGGCGAAATGGGACCTTTACACACATCGAACTGCCTTTCATGAGGCTCCTTCCTCGTCCTCCATTGATGAGGTTTCACATCTCTTCTCGTCTTCCGTCTTAACCGCAGCTTCACATTATATCCCCCAAACCTCGGGCAAGCTTTCTCAGAAGTGTGTGCTTTGGTGGTCTCCTGCTTGTGATCGGGCAGTACGTTTGAAACGCACTGCATGGGGCAGGTACCGGTATAACAGAACCGCAGAGAGACTCCTTGATTTTAAGCAGAGGAGAGCAATTGCTCGCCATGTAACATGTGATGCTAAACGCACTTGCTGGCGGGATTACGTTTTCACCATCACTTCGGTTTCCTCGATGAGTGCAGTCTGGAAGAAAGTGCGGAAATTGAGTAGTAAATTCTCCCCCGACCCGGCTCCTGTTCTTTGGGTTGCCAGTGTTGATATAGCACACCCTCTTGCCGTTGCCACTGAACTTGGTAATCATCTGGTCCACATTTCTCAGGGGCTCCATCTATGCCCCTCGTTCCTTTCTTCTAAGTCTGCCAGCGAGTTAAAGCCTTTAGATTTTTCTTCTTTCAGAGAAGAATCTTATAATGTGCCTTTTACCCTTCAAAAACTGGAGGCAACACTCTCTGCTTGCCGATCATCAGCAGCTGGGACAGACGGCATACATATTTGTATGCTACAGCATTTACATCAGTCTGCTCTTGCTGTCCTCTTACGACTTTTTAATCTTATATGGTCGCAAGGAGTTATTCCACAGCTGTGGAAGTCTGCTATTTTTCTTCCTTTTCGCAAACCTGGTACTACGGGACATGATGCCTCCCACTACCATCCCATCGCTCTTTCCAGTGCAGTTTGCAAGGTGATGGAACGTCTAGTTAATAGACATTTGATGTGGTATTTAGAGATGCACAGTAGTTTCCCTCCCTTCTCTCTTTTGATCCTTCTCCTCTCCCTCCCTCCCCTCTGTTCCCCCTCTTTTTCTTTTCCTCCTTCCTTTCCACCCCTTTTACCTATAGCCCCCTTTCCCCCCTTTCTCCACCCTTCCATCACTCTTACTCTTAAATCTCTTCCCCTTAAACCCGACACTTCCCCGAACACACACACAACTACAGCTAACAATGGTGTCTAAGAGGGGAACTCGAAGGCCCAGAGGATCAAAGGAGAATGGCTCTGGTAGGGAAGAATGGATGGAGGAGCAATGCAAAAGGATGGAACAAGAGTGGGAGAGTAAACTAGGTGAGGTCTCTGCAAAAATGAAAAAAACGATGGAGGCACAGCTTTGTGCAAAATTAGAAGGGAGGTTGGAGGAGGAGAAGAAGAAATTGGAGTCACAAGTCGAAGCTGCAGTAGTCAGGATAAAGGCCCTAGAATGTGAGGTAAATAGGCTGAAGCAAGTTACAGAGGTATGGACCAGAGGGACATAGCATCTGAAGTTGGCACACCCTCATCGAACAAGGAATCCAAAGGGAAGGAAGGAGACATGAACTACGCTAAGGCCCTATCAGTCCAAGAAAGGCCAAGGAATGAAGGGGGAGAGCAGCTGGGAGCGAGGGTGGAGGTAAGAGAGGCACCACAAGGCCGCCAAGAGCTACAGGAAAACATTGGGGAGAGACGGAGGGAAATGCAATGGGAGGCAGAGAGGGAGAAGTCAGTGTTTATTCACGGGCTTCAGGAGAGTGAATTAAGGACACAATGAAAGACGGCAGGAGGAAAGACAGGAGATTGAGAACGTCATTAGAGAAATAGGTGAAGAGGACATGTCTGAGATAGTAAATTTTCAGAGAATAGGGGGGTACATGAAGGGAAGAAAACGGCCAATCAAGCTGATCTTCAAGACAGAAGCAGTGCGAAACAGGATCCTGCAAGAGAAACCACGGCTGAAGGAATCGTCAGCATACAGAAGGGTGTTCCTAGACTGAAACAGAACGACAGCAGCTGAGGGAGTGGAGGCAAAAGCGAAAGGAGTTGGGAAGAAAGACACAGACAGAATCAGCAGAGACCAACCAGAACAGGGAAGAGCAACAAGAGCGAGCACACACAGACCCATACCCAGAACCCCAAAACCAAACACACTACCCCAACACAGACCATAATCCACACTTACATTTCCCACCCCTCACTATGCTATAGAATCCTGCAGCACACCGCCAGGGTCCCCACCCTCATAGACCTCCCAAAACACAGTGTTGGAGAGGAAACTGAAGGTATGGTACACCAACGCAGATGGAATAATGAATAAATGGGAGGAGTGGTATGAAAGAGTCAATGAGGCATCACCAGACATCATAGCCCTCACTGAAACAAATCTCACAGGGATGATAACAGATGCCATCTTTCCAACGGGATATCAGATCTTGAGGAAAGACAGAGGAAACAGAAAGGGTTTAGGAGTGGTACTGCTGATCAAAAAACCAATGGGATTTTGATGAGCTGGAGAGAGGGGACAGAGGAGAAGCAGGAGATTGTATAATAGGAACGCTTCAGTCCAGAGGTCCAAAGGTGGTAATTGCAGTGATGTATAACCCACCACAGAACAGCAGGAGGCCAAAGCAAGAGTATGATGAGAGTAATAGAGCAATGGTTGATACACTGGCCGAATTGGCCAGAAGGGCTCGTGTGAGCAGGGCGAAGCTACTGATCATGGGTGACTTCAACCATAAAGAAATCGATTGGGAGAACTTAGAGCCACATGGGGCCAAGAAACGTGAAGGGCTAAGATGATGGAGGTGGTACTGGAAAATCTCATGTACCAACACGTAAGGGACACTACCAGAGAGAGAAGAGAGGACGAACCAGCGAGACTGGACCTAGTATTCACCCTGAGTAGTGCAGATATTGAGGACATCACACATGAAAGCCCCCTTGGGGCCAGTGATCATATGGTTCTAAGCTTCGAATACATAGTAGAGATACAAGTGGAGGGGGAAGCAGGAAGGGCTGCACGAATGAAGCCAAACTACAAGAAAGGTGACTACGTGGGCATGAAGAACTGGCAGGGAAGTCAGTAAACGAGATGATGGAATATATGACAACAATTTGCAAGGAAGCTGAGGAGAGGTTTATACCCATGGGTAACAGGAAAAGCGAAAAATACAGGATGAGCCCATGGTTCATGCAAAGGTGCAGGGAAGCCAAAACCAAGTGTGCCAGGGAATGGAAGAAGTACAGAAGGCAAAGGACCCAGAAGAATAAGGAGAGCAGTCGTAGAGCCAGAAATGAATATGCACAGGTAAGAAGGGAGGCCCAAAGACAATACGAGAATGACATAGCAGCGAAAGCCAAATCTGACCCAAAGCTGTTGTACAGCCACATCAGGAGGAGAACCACAGTCAAGGACCAGGTGATCAGGCTGAGGAAGGTAGGAGGGGAGGTCACAATAAATGACCGTGAAGTGTGTGAGGAGCTCAACATGAGATTCAAAGTGGTGTTCACAGAGGAGATAGAAGGGCCTCCAAAAAGGCGGAGAGGTATACCTGGAGAGAGTTCCAGGGGTCAACGCCCCTGCAGCCCGGTATGTGACCAGTCCTCATGTTGGATCAGAGCCTGATCAACCAGGCTGTTACTGCTGGTCGCACGCAGTCCAACGTACGAACCACAGCCTGGATGGTCAGGTACCGACTTTAGGTGCCTGTCCAGTGCCTGCTTGAAGACAGCCAGGGGTTTGTTGGTAATCCTCCTGATGTATGGTAGAGTACACCATCAGGTGCTGGACACAATACACACAACTGAGGAGGAAGTGAAGAGGCTACTAAGCGAGCTAGATACCTCAAAGGTGATGGGGCCGGATAACATCTCTCCATGGGTCCTGAGAGAGGGAGCAGAGGAGCTATGTGTACCCCTAACAACAATCTTCAACATATCTATCGAAGAAATAAATGGTATAAAATACCGAAACAATGGAAAAATAAACACATAGGCAATATAATGTGATCTTTTACTGACAACGTTTCGCCCACGCAGTGGTCTTTATCGAGTCACAAACAGATCTACCTGGATAAAAGACACACGAGTATTTATAGGATTTAGTTAGGTGGAGAAAGCTGGGTCAGGTGGAGAATGCTGCATGTGACAGTCTTCAAAGTAGGGTGATAGTTGCAACCTTGGGTAACATAAAAAGGAGAGTGGACAAGTATAAGAACATAAGAAAGGAGGAACACTGCAACAGGCCTACTGGCCCATACTTGGCAGGTCCATGTCAAAACCAACCCACAAACACAAACAGTATGTGGATAGACCTTCTGCAGTGTTCCATTCTTAAGTTCTATGTGGGAAAGCGATGAAGAAGTTTCTTGGCAATAGGTTCAGCTATGTTGAAGAAGCCGTTGTTCTGGTTGAAGTTGTTGGATATACAGATAAGTGATGATTTCAGGATTCTGCGGTATTGAGTGTTGTCTTCTCTGGCGATGAGTCTTGCGTTTCTGTAGTTGATTAAATGGTTGTGTGAATTTCGGTGTTGAACACAGGCATTTCTTGGGTCGTCAGATCTGCCTGCGTACTGGTGTTCTGAAATGCATGTTTGGAGGTCTCTGGATGTTTTGCCGACATATAATTTGCTGCAGCCATTACAAGGGATTGTGTATACCCCTGCCGTGGATTGAAGCTTGTCCTGGCTGTTACTGGTAATGTCCTTGATGGTGGTGGATGTGGAGGTAGATACTTGGAATGAAGAATTGGTTAAAATGTTTAGCGCTTCTTTTGATAA
>WNWK01029664.1:0-24191 GCA_009830355.1 Cherax destructor
AGATAACTTATTACTACCAGCTTGGCAGAAATTTCTTCTTGAGCAGTTGCTTTAACAAGTGATTTAAGGAAGGGATTACTAGCAATGAGCTTCTTGGGAGGGACTTGCAGGTATGTGATATTAAATGAACACATCTTCCATGGAGGGGTGAAATGCTCTTGTTGCCTACAGTGATACAATTCAGGCAGGTTGTAAAACTTAATGTAATTGCATGTTTTCACAATCCATTTAGATCTGTGAGTATTTACTTCTAGACATTTAGTAAGATTCATTGTGACAGTGTGTGGTTTATTTCTTAACATTCTAATACCAAGTACAGTGTTAATCTCAACAATCCTATCACTGATACTAGTAACACCAAGCTCCTTCCTCATATTAAGAACCTTTGTAGATTTGGGACAGCCAAGAATAATTCTGAGAGCTTCATTTTGCATTAACTCCAAGGGTCGGAGAGAACTTTATCTAGCTAATATCAACATGGGAGCAGCATAATCAATTAAGGACCTAATATAGGCTAGTTAATCACTACAATTACCTAACCTTACTATCAATATAATCATTGTGTCACTATTGAGTAAGACCTATCATAAGACTGCCTGAAAAGCCTAGGCATACCTTGGCATATTATTGGCCATCTTGTAATATCTACTTCATAAAATGTATAATAATATAAGTACACCCCACTTTGTATATTACTAGAAATAAAGAATTTGAATTTTGAATTTGAAGTTTGCTCAAGGCAAATTCCTTTAAGGAAAAGGAGGAGAAGATGTAAACTAGAAAGAGAGAGGCGCTCCCTATACAGGCGAAGGCAAAGAATAACGGAGCGGCTACAGGAGGCCAATATATCTGAAATATGTAGGGAGACACTAGTCAGAGAAATAGCAAACATCGAATTAAAACTAAATGAATCTTACAGGAATCAAGAAACGCGGGAAGAACTAAAAGCCATAAATGAAATTGAAAGAAACCCAAAGTATTTTTTTCCTGATGCCAAATCAAAGTCGAGAACAACATCCAGTATTGGGCCCCTACTTAAACGGGATGGGTCCTACACAGATGACAGCAAGGAGATGAGTGAGTTACTAAAATCCCAGTATGACTCAGTTTTTAGCGAGCCGCTAACCAGACTGAAAGTCGAAGACCTAAATTAATTTTTTATGAGAGTGCCACAGAACTTGGCAGACGCAAGCCTATCTGACATTACCCTGACGCCAAATTACTTCGAAGCTGCGATCCAACAATATGAGTTGCATGATGAGTTATCAGTCGGGTGAAATAAGCAGTCCTGAGATAGAAGGCCTAGGACCTCACACGTCCTCTTCCCTCAGATACTCAGCCCGCACTGTTATTGCTTTTTCAAATGACTTCGAAAAGGCAATAACAGTGCGGGCTGAATGTCTGAGGGAAGAGGACGTGTGTGTGAGTGAGGTCCTAGGCCTTCTATCTAAGGACTGCTTATTTCACCTGACTGATAACTCATCATGCAACTCATATCGTTGGATCGCAGCTGTATTGTTGCTGGAACTCTTGTGTGAGCTGTGACTAGTGATCTACCTAGTGAAACACAAAATGCTGGCTTGAAGTGGGTCCAGAAGGCCTACCTCTCTCGCCTGCCTCCTCCCCATCTTCCTCGTTTTGGAACTCAGCCATTCGTCTCTATTTGCTTACGGTCTAGAGGCGGATTTTGCCAGTCCACATAAGTGCTTGAGTGCCGTGTCAGTCCTGCCAGCACCCCACGATTTCTCCCTCACCCTTCCCCATGCCGCCGGGGGGGAGGGGGCGGGGAGTGCGGGTGAAGATGAAGGGTTCAGTTTCAGTTTGATATCTTTATTATGCACCCCATACCCATCCTGTGGGCGGTACCTGGAGTCTACCTGGAGAGAATTCCAGGGGTCAACGCCCCCGCGGCCCGGTCTGTGACCAGGCCTCCTGTTGGACAAGAGCCTGATCAACCAGGCTGTTACTGCTGGCCGCACGCAGTCCAACGTACGAACCACAGCCCGGCTGATCAGGTACCGACTTGAGGTGCCTGTCCAGTGCCTGCTTGAAGACAGCCAGGGGCTTGTTGGTAATCCCCCTGATGTATGCTGGGAGGCAGTGGAACAATCTTGGGCCCCTCACACTTATTGTGTTGTCCCTCAACGTGCTAGTGGCACCCCTGCTCTTCATTGGGGGGATGTTACATCGCCTGCCGAGTCTTTTGCTTTCGTACGGAGTGATTTTTGTGTGCAAGTTTGATACTAAGCCCTCGAGAATTTTCCATGTGTATATAATAATGTATCTCTCCCGCCTGCGTTCTAGAGAGTACAGGTTTAGGAACTTCAAGCGTTCCCAGTAGTTGAGGTGGTTTATCGCACTTATGCGTGCGGTGAAGGTTCTCTGCACATTTTCAAGGTCAGCAATTTCACCCGCCTTGAAAGGTGCAGTTAGTGTGCAGCTTTATTCCAGCCTAGATAGAACAAGCGATCTGTAAAGTGTCAACATGGGCTTGGCATCCCTGGTTTTGAAGGTTATCATTATCCATCCTGTCATTTTTCGAGCAGATGCAATTGCTACATTGTTATGGTCCTTGAAGGTGAGATCCTCTGACATGATCACTCCCAGGTCTTTGACATTAGTACAGAGGTACATAATGGGTCCAGGGACTGGACCCCAAAGTTTTGATAGCTGAGCAAGTTACAAAGGTAATGAACTAACAAGCTACAAAGGTAATGAACTCACAAGTTACAAAGGTAATGAAACATGTAAGTAAATTTACTTACGTTTATACATGGTTACAATCATGAACAAATTATAACGCAATGAACACTTCACTAGTCTACACCCGGTCACAACTGTAATGAGTTCTTGGTGCAAATTTTATTGTTGGGTCACACACACACATATATACATACACACTTACATATACACATACACACACACACATACACATACACACACACATATATACATACATACACAGCCCCGGTGGCCTGATGGCTAAAGCTCTCGCCTGATGCACGGAGGGCCCGGGTTCAATTCCCGGCGGGGCGGAAACATTTCGAAGTGTTTCCTAACACACACACACATACATACATACAACAGGCCTAGTGTCAAATCGACATGTGCCTAGGACAAAATGGCAATCAACGCGCACACACACGTGGCAATGCTTTACTTACAGGGAGCAAAGTCAGGGTATTTTTCCAGAATGGTCTGTAATATACCACTGTGGATAAAATACTTTGAGTGAGTTGTCTCTGAATTCATTAATTTTGTGAAGGGAACACTGGTTTTTGGGGAAGCCACATGCCCATATCTTTCAAGATATGCATGGGAAACAAATAAATGTTGTTTGTTGTAGCCAGGACAGTGTGTACAACTGCACAATCAGTGTGTAGGGAAGTGCCCCTCACCCTCCTTCCCCGGGCTTGCCCCGTGTGTGGTAAACAGTGACCCTCTCATAACCCCCTCACCCCTGCTCCTCCACAATTTAACTCCCCCGCCTCACCTACCCACCCAACTCCCAGCGCCATCCGAACTGTAGAGGGTACTTTTTCCCTCCCAGCCCACGATGGTAGGGATGGCACAGGGTGTGCCGGGCTCACGGGAACTTCCACTGCAGGGACAGCGCCGTGGAGTTCGACCGCGAGGCAGCTGTCAGGATTTGCCACTGGCAGTGTGCACTCAGTTCATCAAGCTTCAACATCCGTGCGCATGGTGGATGTCTGGGCACCCGGAGGGCTCCAGGTGAGAACAACCAACAGCCCTCCCAGCAGACAGAGAGGGCCTGGGATCTGCAGTCAAACTGGCGTCCACCAGGACGTTGACACGTCCCCAGGGCAGCTCTCTCTCGGGTTGCTAGCGATGGTGCTCCTGCAAGCAGCAGATCCTGGCGCAACCTGCTGCTGTTTGCAATGGCTGTCCTGCCGAAGAGGGACAGGCACCTTGCAACATCTGTTGTTGGGGCAATGGATGCATTCCCTAGAATATTGCTCATTACTCTGTAATTTGTTCATGATTGTAACCATGTATGGACGTGTTTATGATTCATTACCTTTGTAACTGTCATGATTGTGACCAGCTCTACCTGAAGCAACTTGTCATGATTGTGACCAGCTCTAGTTCATTACCTTTGTAACTTGTCATGAGTGTGACCAGCTCTACCTGGAGCTCATTACCTTTGAAACTTGGTCATAATTGTGACCAGATCTAGTTCATTACCGCTGTAACTTGTTCAGCTATCAAAACTTTGGAGTCCAGTCTCTGGACCAATTATGTACCTCTGTAATCTTTTGACTACCGCCCACAGGATGGGTATGGGGTGCATAATAAAGATATTAAACTAACTAAATGCAATAAATGACATGCCCATGCACTCCACTCCAGGCCCAGACTCATGGAACTCAGTGTTCATCAAGAACTGCAAGAAGCCCCTATCACGTGCTTTTAACATCCTATGGAGAGGGAGCATGGACACTGGGGTCGTCCCGCAGTTCCTAAAAACAACAGACATAGCCCCACTCCACAAAGGGGGCAGTAAAGCAATAGCTTTACTGCCTGAAAAGCCTAGTGACTGCCTGAAAAGCCTAGGCATACCTAGGCATATTATTGGCCATCTTGTAATATCTACTTCATAAAATGTATAATAATATAAGTACACCCCACTTTGTATATTACTAGAAATAAAGAATTTGAATTTGAACTACAGACCATATCATAAAAAATCTTTGAAAGGGTTCTAAGAAGCAAGATCGCCACTCATCTAGATACCCATCAATTACACAACCCAGGGCAGCATGGGTTTAGAACAGGTCACTCCCGTCTGTCCCAACTACTGGACCACTACGACAAGGTCCTAGATGCTCTAGAAGACAAACAGAATGCAGATGTTATATACACAGACTTTGCAAAAGCCTTTGATAAGTGTGACCATGGTGTGATAGCACACAAAATGCGTGATAAAGGAATAACAGGAAAAGTTGGTAGATGGATCTATAATTTCCTAACATGTAGAACAAAGAGTAGTAGTCAACAGAGTAAAGTCTGAGGCGGCTACAGTGAAAAGCTCTGTTCCACAAGGCACAGTACTCGCTCCCATCCTGTTCCTTATCCTTATATCGGACATAGACAGGGATATCAGCCACAGTGCCGTGTCTTCCTTTGCAGTTGACACGCGAATCTGCATGACAGTGTCCACCATTGAAGACACTGCAAGACTCCAAGCAGACATCAACCAAATCTTTAAATGGGCTGCAGAAAACAATATGAAGTTCAATGATGAGAAATTTCAATTACTCTGATATGGAAAACGTGAGGAAATTAAAATCTCATCGGAGTATAAAACAAATTCCAACCACACAATAGAGCGAAAAACTAATGTCAAAGACCTGGGAGTGATCATGACAGAGGATCTCACCTTCAAGGACCATAACACTGTAGCAATCGCATCTGCCAGAAAAGTGACAGGATGGATAATGAGAACCTTCAAAACCTGGGATGCCAAGCCCATGTTGAGACTTTTCAGGTCGCTTGTTCTATCTAGGCTGGAATATTGCTGCACACTAACTGCACCTTTCAAGGCAGGTGAAATTGCTGAACTAGAAAATGTACAGAGAATCTTCACGGCACGCATAACTACAATAAACCACCTCAATTAATGGGAATGCTTGAAGTTCCTAAACCTGTACATACTCCCTGGAATCCAGGCGGGAGAGATACATTATTATATACACTTGGAAAATCCTAGAGGGATTAGTACCAAACTTGCACACGAGTGTCACTCCCTATGAAAGGAAAAGACTCGGCAGACGATGTAACATCCCCCCAATGAAAAGCAGGGGTGCCACTAGCACGTTGAGAGACAACACAATAAGTGTCAGGGGCCCAAGACTCTTCAACTGCCTCCCAGCATACATAAGGGGGATTACCAATAGACCCCTGGCTGTCTTCAAGCAGGCACTGGACAGGCACCTAAAGTCGGTGCCTGACAAGCCAGGCTGTGGTTCATACGTTGGACTGCGTGCGGCAAGCAGTAACAGCCTGGTTGATCAGGCTCTGATCCAACATGAGGCCTGGTCACAGCCCGGGCCGCAGGGGCGTTGACTCCTGGAACTCTCTCCAGGTAATTATTAATATGAGGTAGTACAATTTATGATACATACATTTTTAATAGTTAAGGGATAATAAAATATTTGGGAGTTGCTTCAAATTTGGTTAGAGATTAACATGTGTAGATATGGTTGTTATTGAGAGATGAGATGATTTTTAAGTGTAGTCTTAAATTGATTTGTGGGCAGGGGACCTCTTGTTGCCTCCGGTAACGAGTTCCAGATCTTCGGGCCCTTTATGTTAGTTTTAGTTTAATATCTTTATTATACACCCCATACCCATCCTCTGGGCGGTAGTCAAAAGATTACAGAGGTACATAATGGGTCCAGGGACTAGACCCCAAAGTTATGATAGCTGAACTAGTTACAAAGGTAATGAACTCCAGGTAGATCTGGTCACAATCATGACAAGTTACAAAGGTAATGAACCATCTACACTCCTATACATAGTTACAATCATGAACAAATTACAAAGTAATGAGCCACTGACATGTCCACACCTGGTCACATTTGTAATGAGTTATAAGTACAAATATTAAGTGGGTCATACACCCACACAAGCGCGCACACATACGAGCGCGAGCACACACGAGGGCACACGCACTGAAGAAGAGGTATGAAAACGTTCATGGAGCAGGGAGAGAGTGAATTAGTATCGACCAGTGAATTATTATCAAAAGAAGCGCTAAACCACAGGGGTTATACAGTTCGTTGACCAGTGAAGAGGCGGGGCCAGAAGCTATGACTAACACCAAGGTACCCATTTTACTGATGGGTGAACAGGGATAACAGGTGTATGGAAACGCCCAATGTTTCCACCCTTCCCAGGAATCAAACCACGGACTCTCGGCATATGAAGCAATAGCTTTGCCTACCAGGCCACGTGCCACCCATCAGCTATTAACCACATCAACTAAATCTTTAAATGGTCCGCAGAAAACAATATAAAGTTCAATGAAGACAAATTTCAGTTATTCCACTATGGAAAACTCAAGGAAATTAAAACTGTATCAGCGTACACAAATTCCAACCACACAATAGAGTGATAATGTCAGAGGATCTCACTTTCAAAGATAACAACAATGTATCTACCACATCTGCTAGGAAAATGATAGGATGTATAATGAGAACCTTCAAAACTATGGATGCCAAGCTCATGATGATTGTCTTCAAATCACTTGTTCTCTCTAGGCTAGAATATTGCTGTACACTAACGATCCCCCTTTCAAAGCAGGCAAAATTGCAGACCTGGAGAATGTACAGAGATCTTTCACAGCAAGTATAAGTACGTTAAGGCACTTAAATTACTGGGAATGGTTATGTCCCTTGATTTGTACTCCTGGATTATTATTATTATAAAAAAAAGCACTAAACCTACAAAGGTCATAAGCAACCCCAGACCTTCTCAGAACGTTCCAAGCTGCACTAACAAATGCAAGAAATAGAAAGCAAGAACTTAGGCAACAGGAATGGGAACAATTCGTTAGTGGATTAAATAGATCTACCCCTTTAAGTCTGGCATGGAAAGGTATAAATAAAATAACCAGGAAAAAGACTGGCAATGTTGCTTATCCCTTTCCACTTGAAAAAGCAAATGACCTCATAAATGACTGGTCCAAAATCTCCAGGCATGAAAACCTGCCATCTCATATTAGACAAAAACTTAGAGTGCTTCTGAAGAAATGTTGAAACTGATTAATTTTATGAGCCAAAATATTGATGAGAGTGATTGCCTCTTCACCGAGTATGAATTAGATAATGCATTAACTAAAGTCGATCAACTGCTCCTGGAGAGGATGGTATAACCTATGATATTCTCAGAACTCTAAGGCACGTGCCTGATAATCCTTTGTTGGTACTATATAATACCAGTTACATTGAGGGAGTTCTTCCTACTTCCTGGACCAATAGTCTCATTGTGCCTATCCCTAAGTCCCAACAGCCTGATACATTTAGACCGATCTCCTTAACTAGTTGTCTTTCTAAAATTTTTGAAAGAATGATACTTAACAGACTGTACTATAGAATCAGACATCAACTCTCCCCCTCCCTCTATGGGTTCATGAAAGGTAAGTGTGCAGAACTGTATTTCCACCTTTCTCACCGCACACACCTCTACTAGTTTTACCACTAGCCAAAATGAATATTGGTGGTAGCCTACTGTGCTGGATAATAGGATACCTGTCAAACAGAGTATCCTCTGTCCTCTACCAAGGCTTTAGAAGCGAGTCTAAAGAAATGTCCCTAGGTACACCGCAGGGAGGAGTTCTCAGTCCCATGCTATTTAATATTCTGATTAATGCTCTCCTAAATGCTCTACCTACCTCACCTAAACATATAGCTATAAGCTATGCTGATGACATCATGATCCATACAACAGGGCATAAAAAGATGAGTACCGTTCTTAATGAAATTCAAGATATTTGTAATCGACTAGGCCTCGTAATATCTTCCTCTAAAACAAAGATATTAACAAGCAAACGACATCTCCCACCCATCTATTTGCAGGGTGAAAACATTAGCTACGTTAAAACTTACAGATATCTTGGTGTAGATGTACCCTTTAATAAATCCACTATACCACAACTAAATAAAAAAGGCAAAGATAGACTAAATGCTCTTAAAGCTGTTGCTGGCTACAACCCCAACTATGGTGCTTATGTGAGAATCGTGAGAATGATGTACATAGCCTATGTTAGGTCCTTAATTGATTATGCTGTTCCCAAGTTCTAATACTCCACCTAACGACTATCTCACTGGTACCTATCCGAACACACTATTCCTAGCCCCAACCAACCCAATAGAAGTTTCACTTATAATCAACACATTAAAAACCAAAGCAGGTGACCTAAATAACTTACCACCTTATATATACAAAAAGGCCTCTCAAGTTCTCTCACCAATTATTGCAACACTTTTTAACAAATCCATTGAATCCTCTACCTTCCCATCAATACTCAAAATAGCGAGGGTCACCCCAATACATAAGGGAGGAGATCAAGCAGACCTGAATAACTACAGGCCGATATCTAACTTACCCCTTCTCTCCAAAATCTTTGAAAAATTAATTCATAGACAAATATATTCCTACCTCACCTCCAACAACGTACTCAACCACTGTCAATTTGGATTCAGGCCTAATAAAAATACAAATGATGCCATTATACACGTTAAAAATAATTTACACCGCCCTTGAGAAAAAGAAATCCCAGTGGAATCTTCATTGATTTACGTAAAGCTTTGATACAGTTGACCATGATCTGTTACACCTAAAATTATCACACTATGGTATAAGAGGACACTCCCTCAACTACCTAAAATCATACCTTAGCAACAGAAACTAATACGTATGTGTACACAAATGGATCTAGCTCCACCGCGCAAACTATTACCGTAAGTGTCCCACAGGGAAGTGTTCTTGGCCCACTACACTTTCTCATTTACATTAACGACCTACCAAATGCATCTCAACTACTCAAACCCATACTTTTTGCAGATGACACTACATACGTTATCTCGCACCCAAGCCCAGACATACTAGCCAACACTGCAAATACTGAATTGCAGAAAATATCTACCTGGATGATGACCAACAAACTTACTCTCAATATTGATAAAACCTATTTTATCCAGTTTGGGAACAGAGCTACAAACGGACCACTTAACATAATGATAAACGGGTCCCCTATCACAAAACTCAGAGGGAAAATTCTTAGGAATCTATCTTGACAGTGGCCTCAAATTTCAGACACATATACAACAAATTTCCAAGAAAGTCTCAAAGACCGTGGGAATACTATCCAAGATACGGTACTATGTTCCACAACCAGCTCTCCTTACCCTATATCACTCACTCATTTACCCCTACCTCACCTATGGAATCTGCGCATGGGGCTCTACATCAATAACTCATCTCAGACCACTAATAACACAACAAAAGGCAGCAGTTAGAATGATAACAAATTCACACTCCAGACAACATACTCCACCAATATTCAAAAACCTAAACTTACTCACCATACAAGACATCCATACTTTTTACTGTGCCTATTACATACAGAACACTCTATGCAAATATTAACCCACCACTCAAACTTCTCCTTACCAATTTTAACAGGACACATGACCATAACACTAGACACAGATCACTCCTCGATGTTCCCCGTGTCCATCTAACACTATGTAAAAACTCAATGCATATAAAAGGCACATACAAAAATTTGGAATTCATTACCTGTCATTGCCAAAGAAACCCTGCCTGTACCCCAATTCAAAACGATGCTAAAAAACCACCACCTCACCCAAAGCTAAATGCTCAATATCAAACATTCCCAACAAAGTAGAATAATCACTTAATGTAAAAACCTGACTAATCACTTAAATGTAAAAACCTGTTATGAATAATACATACTAAGCTAACTATTTCCATAACATTTACATTATAATGACCACGTAAACTGTAACTGCAATGCAACTAATTGTTTTAAATTGTTATCTCACTCAATTAGTTGCATTGCTACAATTAATTGATATGTTCAACTTATATTAGAACTTTATAACTTAGATACGCAATTATACTTATTTTATAAATTATCAACCATAACTTTTTACCATGTAGTCTAGAATTAAGTAGACCTAAGAATGCCCGAAATGCACAGCATATTAGTTGGCTTTTGGCATGTACATCTCATTAATAACAATATTTCTTGTCTACCATGTATCATTGTACCTTGTCTCAATAAAGTATCATTATTATTATTTATTTGCAGGGTGAAAACATTAGCTATGTTAAAACTTACAGATATCTTGGTGTAGATGTACCCTTTAACAAAATCCACTATACGTACCACAACTAAATAAAAAATGCAAAGATAGGCTAAATGCTCTTAAAGCTGTTGCTGGCAACAACCCGAACTATGGTGCTAATGTGAGAATCGTGAGAATGATGTACATAGCCTATGTTAGGTCCTTAATTGATTATGCTGCTCCCATGTTGATATTAGCTAGAGAAAGTTCTCTCCGATCCTTGGAGTTAATGCAAAATGAAGCTCTCAGAATTATTCTTGGCTGTCCCAAATCTACAAAGGTTCTTAATATGAGGAAGGAGCTTGGTATTACTAGTATCAGTGATAGGATTGTTGAGATTAACACTGTACTTGGTATTAGAATGTTAAGAAATAAACCAGACACTGTCACAATGAATCTTACTAAATGTTTAGAAGTAAATACTCACAGATCTAAATGGATTGTGAAAACATGCAATTATATTAAGTTTATAACCTGCATGGACTGTATCACTGTAGACAACAAGAGCATTTCACCCCTCCATGGAAGATGTGTTCATTTAATATCACATACCTGCAAGCTCCTCCCAAGAAGCTCATTGCTAGTAATCTACCTGGAGTCTACCTGGAGAGAATTCCAGGGGTCAACGCCCTGTGGCCCGGTCTGTGACCAGGCCGCCTGTTGGACCAGAGCCTGATCAACCAGGCTGTTACTGCTGGCCGACGCAGTCCAACGTACGAACTACAGCCCAGCTGATCAGGTACCGACTTGAGGTGCCTGTCCAGTGCCTGCTTGAAGACAGCCAGGGGTTTGTTGGTAATCCCCTTATGTATGCTGGGAGGCAGTTGAACAATCTTGGGCCCCTGACACTTATTGTGTTGTCCCTCAACGTGCTAGTGGCACCCTGCTCTTCATTGGGGGATGTTACATCGCCTGCCGAGTCTTTTGCTTTCGTAGGGAGTGATTTTTGTGTGCAAGTTTGGTACTAACCCCTCGAAAATTTTCCATGTGTATATAATAATGTATCTCTCCCACTTGCGTTCTAGAGAGTACAGGTTTAGGAACTTCAAGTGTTCCCAGTAGTTGAGGTGGTTTATCGCACTTATGCGTCCGATGAAGGTTCTCTGCACATTTTCAAGGTCAGCAATTTCACCCACCTTGAAAGGTGCAGTTAGTGTGCAGCAATATTCCAGCCTAGATAGAACAAGCGATCTGTAAAGTGTCAACATGGGCTTGGCAACCCTTAAATCACTTGTTAAAGCAACTGCTCAAGAAGAAATTTCTCGCCTAGCTGGTAGTAATAAGTTATCACAAGTTATAATCACTGATGGATCTAAACAGGAGTCTTCTGGCAGGGCTGCATCTGCTCTTGTTGCCACCTCCCTAGTTAAGAACAATAATAAATTTGTTGAACTAGGCATAAGAATTAACAACTGGGCATCTACACTGCAAACTGAATTGTTTGCAATCCTAATGGCACTAAAGCTAACGTATGACACTGAGCTTGACTCTATCATCATTACTGATTCTGTCATCACTGAAGGCTCTTGACTCATATAATGACTCCAACAACATGCTCATTGGAGAAGCCAGGTATAGATATTAAAAAATCAGGAACAAAGAAATTAATGTACAATTGCTATGGATCCCATCACACATTGGATTACTCCTTCATGATAAAATTGATATGTTAGCCAAGAAGAGTACCCAGAAGGAGAATGTAGAATATAACGTTGGTATATCTGTGTCTAGCATTAGGAATAATATTAGGAGAGAAGTAAATAATGAAAGTGAATGTTATAGGAATGCAGTTAGAAGCCTGAGTAGATCTATAACCCACTATGATAACATGAACATAGATAAGTATGTTTATGGAGCAACTTGCAATGTGAACAGACTGACTGATGTTGTAGTGGCCAGGTTTAGGCTTGGCTACAAGTACTTCTGGCAGTTTGGGAGACACACAGATGATGATCAAACTAAATGCAAATTATGTGAACAGGCATATGGTCACTGTCTTGAACACTATGTGCTTAATTGTCCACTTATTGAGGAATATAGAGATAGACAGTATAATAACTTTGTGACATGTCAAGATATCTTATTAATGAAAATAAGATACCAGATATACTAAGCAAATTCCCTAAATTTGCTTGTAACAGATAAGTGAACTGTAGATATGAATCCATATGTACACCTGTTAACCCTTTTGGGGCCTAGTTCCTTGGCCTTTTGTGTATCCATATGCTCTTGCATTACCGTCTACAGGATGAATATGGGGTGCACAATAAACTAGCCACTTCGGTGGCAAAATCTAAATCTATCTTAATTAAGAAATTATTATACTCAGTGAACAAGGTATGTTGATGGTAATAATAATAATAATAATAATAATAATAATAATAATAATAATAAATAATAATAATCCCCTCTGGAGCACTTAATTAAGAAATTATTATACTCAGTGAACAAGGTATGTTGATATTAATAATAATAATAAATAATAATCCCTCTGGAGCACTTTAAATGTCATACTATTTCCTAATAATAAACATAACGCAAGTGAGGGTTTCCTGCAGCAGTGCAATTTATCAAATGTCACTGGCTGTCATCAGTTATCTGACACTTGTCACAACACCATAAAAAAAAGTGATCACGACCATTACAGAAAGTTATGTGCTAAACATACACTCTTTTTCAGTAAGTCAGTCAAGTCAGTAAGTCATTCAGTCAATTCATTGTGTCATTCAGTCAAGTCATTGTGTTATTCAGTCAAGTCATTGTGTCATTTAGCCAAGTCAGTAAGTCATTTAGTCAAGTCAGTAAGTCATTCAGTCAAGTCAGTAAGTCATTCAGTCAAGTCAGTAAGTCATTCAGTCAAATCAGTAAGTCATTCAGTCAAGTCAGTAAGTCATTCAGTCAAGTCAGTAAGTCATTTAGCCAAGTCAGTAAGTTATTCTGTCAGTAGTAGTTCAAGTAGTAATCTTACGAACAGTTAGTGAGTCACAAGCCTTTCATGTGATCACTGTCCATTACTAGTCTTTCTGCTGACCTAAGCCATGTCAGAGGTCACCCTTTGAATGCTGTGAGCTCCTTGCTCACCAGGGCCAGTTCAGAGACGACAGGTCAGGTCTGAATGTTCACCCATTATTATCACTAATATATAAGTTACCAACCAAGCTGCGTTTGTGTTATTACCAAATCCACTCAAGAACCCCACACGACAATTCAGTCAAGTCAGTAAGTCATTCAGTCAAGTCAGTAAGTTATTCAGTCAAGTCAGTAAGTCATTCAGTCAAGTCAGTAAGTCATTCAGTCAAGCCAGTGTGTCATTCAGTCAATTCAGTGTGTCATTCAGTCAATTCAGTGTGTCATTCAGTCAAGTCAGTGTGTCATTCAGTCAAGTCAGTGTGTCATTCAGTCAAGTCAGTGTGTCATTCAGTCAAGTCAGTAAGTCATTCAATCAGGCAGACAGATAGACAGACAGACAGACATGATAAAGAAGCCCAAATTAATAAAAACTGACATATATGGAGAGGTATCGGAGGGTGTGTGGGGCTGGGGGCTATACAGAGAGGGAGAAGGTGGGGAGACACTTTTGAAGTGTCAGTAAGGGGTCATTCCTCGATTAGCAACGAAAATCGTTTGCCGATGGGGTCTTAGGCCCTATCTCCGTCGTTAAGTGAGGAGAGGCTGTATATACACAGTGGACCCCCGGTTTACGTTATTAATTCGTTCCAGAATGCTGTTCAAGTACTGTTACCAAACGAATTTGTTCCCATAAGGAATAATGTAAATTAGATTAGTCCTTTTAGACACTCAAAAATACACTTACAAAAGCACTTACAAAAATACACTTACATAATTGTTCGAGTTTGGAGCCTAACGTAAACTGGGAGGGTCCACTGTATATATACAGCTTCTCCTCACTTAGCGACGTACTCGTTTACCAACGCCTCGGACTTACGACGGGCTCTCTGACGAGTATTTATACCTAAATAATGTATATTAGAGTTGATTTCCTCTACATTCTGTTTATTTCAATATACAGTACACCACTGTATAAACATTTAAAAATATACCAGAAACGTTATAAATGATGCAAAGGTAACATTAAAACAATATCAAAGATGGTTGACACAAACTCATTACCATTATAGTATGATCCTCACTTAGCAACTAATTCGCTTATCGACGTGATCTTAGGAATGAAACTCTGTCGTTAAGGAGAGGCTGTATATATATATATATATATATATATATATATACAGGTAGTAGGTAGGTAGTAGGTTGGTAGACAGCAACCACCCAGGGAGGTACTACCGTCCTGCCAGGTGACTGTGAAACAGAAACCTGAAACTGTTTTACATGATGGTAGGATTGCTGGTGTCTTTTTTCTGTCTCATAAACACGCTGGATAACAGGTATATCTAGCTACTTCTACTTACACTTTAGGTCACACTACACTGGCATACACATGCATATATATACATACACACATCTAGGTTTTTCTTCTTTTTCTTAATAGCTCTTGTTCTTTTTATTTTCTCTATTGTCCATGGGGAAGTGGAAAGAATCTTTCCTCCGTAAGCCATGCGTGTCGTATGAGGCGACTAAGATGTCGGGAGCAATGGGCTAGTAACCCCTTCTCCTGTACAAATCTACTAAAAACGAGAAGAAGAAAAACTTTATAAAATTGGGTTGTCTGAATGTGCGTGGATGTAGTGCGGATGATAAGAAAGAGATGATTGCCGATGTTATGAATGAAAGAAGTTGGATGTCCTGGCCCTAAGCGAAACAAAGCTGAAGGGGTAGGCGAGTTTCAGTGGGGAGAAATAAATGGGATTAAGTCGGGAGTATCTGAGAGAGTTAGAGCTAAGGAAGGGGTAGCAATAATGTTGAAGGATCAGTTATGGAAGGAAAGAGGGAATATAAATGTGTAAATTCAAGGATTATGTGGATTAAAATAAGGGTCGGATGCGAAAAGTGGGTCATAATAAGCGTGTATGCACCTGGAGAAGAGAGGAGTGTAGAGGAGAGAGAGAATTTTGGGAGATGTTAAGCGAATGTATAGGAACTTTTGAACCAAATGAGAGAGTAATTGTGGTAGGGGACCTAAATGCTAAAGTGGGAGAAACATGCAGAGAGGGTGTAGTAGGTAAGTTTGGGGTGCCATGTGTAAATGATAATGGGAGCCCTTTGATTGAACTTTGTATAGAAAGGGGTTTAGTTATAGGTAATACATATTTTAAGAAAAGAGGATAAATAAGTATACAAGATATGATGTAGGGCGTAATGACAGTAGTTTGTTGGACTATGTATTGGTAGATAAAAGACTGTTGAGTAGACTTCAGGATGTACATGTTTATAGAGGGGCTACAGATATATCAGATCACTTTTTAGTTATAGCTACAGTGGGAGTAAAAGGTAGATGGGATACAAGGAAAATAGAATCAGTAAGTAAAGAGAGGTGAAGGTTTATAAACTAAAGAGGAGGCAGTTAGGGTAAGATATAAACAACTATTGGAGGATAGATGGGCTAGTGAGAGTGTAGGCAATGGGGTTGAAAATGTATGGGGTAGATTTAAAAATGTAGTGTTAGAGTGTTCAGCAGAAGTTTGTGGTTACAGGCGAGTGGGTGCGGGAGGGAAGAGGAGCGATTGGTGGAATGATGATGTAAAGAGAGTAGTAAGGGAGAAAAGTTAGCATATGAGAGGTTTTTACAAAGTAGAAGTGATGCAAGGAGGAAGAGTATATGGAGAGAAAAAGAGAGGTTAAAGAGTGGTGAAGCAATGTAAAAGAGAGCAGATGAGAGAGTGGGTGAGATGTTATCAGCAAATTTTGTTGAAAATAAGAAAAGTTTTGGAATGAGATTAATAAGTTGAGGAAGCCTAGAGAACAAATGGATTTGACAGTTAAAAATAGGAGAGGAGAGTTATTAAATGGAGAGTTAAGGTATCGGGAAGATGGAGAGAATATTTTGAGGATTTGTTAAATGTTGATGAAGACAGGGAAGCTGTGATTTCGTGTGTAGGGCAAGGAGGAATAACATCTTGTAGGAGTGTGGAAGAGCCAGTTGTGGGTGTAGGGAAGTTCGTGAGGCAGTGGGTAGAATGAAAGGGGTAAGGCAGCTGGGATTGATGGGATAAAGATAGAAATGTTAAAAGCAGGTGGGGATATAATTTTGGAGTGGTTGGTGCTATTATTTAATAACTGTATGGAAGAGGGTAAGGTACCTAAGGATTGGCAGAGAGCGTGTATTGTTCCTTTGTATAAAGGCAAAGGGGACAAAGAGAGTGCAAAAATTATAGGGGAATAAGTCTGTTAGTGTACCTGGTAAAGTGTATGGTAGAGTTATTATTGAAAGAATTAAGAGTAAAACAGAAAGCAGGATAGCAGATGAACAAGGGGCTTTAGGAAAGGTAGGGGTGTGTAGACCAAGTGTTTACAGTGAAACATATAGGTGAACAGTATTTGGATAAGGGTAAAGATGTTTTTGTGGCATTTATGGATTTGGAAAAGGCGTATGATAGGGTAGATAGGGGGCAATGTGGCAGATGTTGCAGGTGTATGGAATAGGAGGAAGGTTACTTAAAAGCAGTGAAGAGTTTTTATGAGGATAGTGAGGCTCAGGTTAGAGTGTGTAGGAGGGAAGGGGACTATTTCCCAGTAAAAGTGGGCCTTAGACAAGGATGTGTGATGTCACCGTGGTTGTTCAATATATTTATAGATGGGGTTGTAAGAAGTGAATGCGAGGTCTTGGCAAGAGGTGTTGGGCTAAAAGATAAGAAGCAAATACAAAGTGGAGTTGTCACAGTTGCTTTTGCTGATGACACTGTGTTTTGGGAGATTCTGAAGAGAAGCTGCAGAGGTTGGTGGATGAATTTGGTAGGGTGTGTAAAAGAAGAAAATTGAAAGTGAATATAGGAAAGAGTAAGGTGATGAGGATAACAAAAGAATAGGTGACGAAAGATTGGATATCAGATTGGAGGAGAGAGTATGGAGGAGGTGAATGTATTCAGATATTTGGGAGTGGACATGTCGGCGGATGGGTCTATGAAGGATGAGGTGAATCATAGAATTGATGAGGGAAAAGGGTGAGTGGAGCACTGCGGAGTCTGTGGAGACAAGAACCTTGTCCATGGAAGTAAAGAGGGAATGTATGAGAGTATAGTTATACCAACACTCTTATATGGGTGTGAAGCATGGGTGATGAATGTTGCAACGAGGAGAAGGCTGGAGGCAGTGGAGATGTCATGTCTGAGGTCAATGTGTGGTGTGAATATAATGCAGAGAATTCGGAGTTTGGAAATTAGGAGGAGGTGCGGGATTACCAAAACGATTGTCCAGAGAGCTGAGGAGGTTGTTGAGGTGGTTTGGACATGTAGAGAGAATGGAACGAGACAGAGTGACTTCAGAGTGTATAAATCTGTAGTGGAGGGAAGGCGGGGTAGGGGTCGGCCTAGGAAAGGTTGGAGGGAGGGGGTAAAGGAAGTTTGTGTGCGAGGGCTTGGACTTCCAGCAAGCATGTGTGAGCGTATTTGATAGGAGTGAATGGAGGCATATGGTTTTAATACTTGACGTGCTGTTGGAGTGTGAGCAAAGTAACATTTATGAAGGGATTCAGGGAAACCGGCAGGCCGGACTTGAGTTCTGGAGATGGGAAGTACAGTGCCGGCACTCTGAAGGAGGGGTGTTAATGTTGCAGTTTTATAACTGTAGTGTAAAGCACCCTTCTGGCAAGACAGTGATGGAGTGAATGATGATGAAAGTTTTTCTTTTCGGGCCACCTGCCTTGGTGGGAATCGCCGATGTGTTAATAAAAAAATAAAAAAATAATAAATATATATACATGTATATATATATATATATATATATATAGTATATATATATATATATATATATATATATATATATATATATATATATATATACAGTGGACCCCGAGTTTCGGCTACCCTGAGTATCGGCTGACTCGTGTTTGGTCGCTTTTCGGCCCAACTTTGCCCGACTGGCCTTTCCCGAGTTTCGGCTCACGTACCAGACCTGTCTGCCTGCCTGCACTTGCGTGCCTCCCGCACAGGCGTCGTGAGCCAGTCTAGCTTTGTTTACCATTGAGTGAGCATTACCCGGCGTGCTCATCCAAACATTTCACAGTAAATTCAGTGCTTCTTCATTAATTGTCACTGTGAAATAAGCCACCATGGGTCCAAAGAAACTTCCTAGTGGCACCCCTGTGGTAAAGAAAGTGAGGAAGACCGTAGAATTGAAGGAGATACAGTGGACCCCCGGATTTCGTACTGCTTCAAACTCGAACAATTATGTAAGTGTATATTTGTAAGTGCTTTTGTAAGTGTATTTTTGGGGGTCTAAAAGGACTAATCTAATTTACATTATTCCTTATGGGAACAAATTCCTTTAGTAATGGCACTCAAATAGCATTCTGGAACAAATTATTGACGAAATCCGGGGGTCCACTGTAGTTGAAAAATATGAGAGTGGTGTACGTGTGGGGAAGCTTGCCAGAATGTACGGCAAGAACAAATCAACTATCACCTCTATCCTGGCAAAGAGAAAAGAAATTAAGGAAGCTAATGTTGCGAAAGGTGTTGATATGTTAACGAAAAATAGATCACAAACAGTGGATGAGGTTGAGAAGTTGGTGGTGGTGTGGATCAATGAAAAACAGATAGCGGGTGATAGTATTTCCATGGCGATACTTTGTGAAAAGGCAAGGCAGTTGCACGCAGATCTTGTCAAGAAAATGCCTGGAACCAGGGCCAATTTGAGTGATTTAAGGCCAGCAAAGGCTGGTTTGACAGATTTAGAAACGTAGTGGCATACACAATGTGGTAAGGCATGGTGAGGCAGCCAGTTCAGGCAAACGTGCTGCTGAAAAGTTTGTGAGTGAATTTAAGGGGTACATAGGGACTGAAAAATTCAAACCCTAACAAGTGTTTAATTGTGATGAAACAGGCCTGTTTTGGAAAAATGCCAAACAGGACCTACATTACTCAGGAGGAAAAGGCACTGCCAGGACACAAGCCTATGAAAGACAGGATAACTCTCATGTTGTATCACTCTGAAAATCCCAGAGTGTTCAAGAAACACAATGTCATCAAAAATAAATGTGTGTGATGTGGAAGGCTAACACTAAGGCATGGGTCACGAAGCAAATTTTCATAGAGTGGGTCCATCAAGTGTTTGGCCCCAGAGTGAAAAAATACCTCCAGGAAAAGGAACTGGGACTCAAGTGCCTCCTGGTACTGGACAATGTTCCTGCTCATCCTCACAACTTGGCAGACTATTTGTCTAGTGAGTTAAGTTTCATCACAGTGAAGTTCTTGCTTCCTAACACCACTCCTCTCATCCAGCTCATGGACCAGCAGGTCATTTCTAACTTAAAAAAATCTCACAAAGCAGTGTTTCAAATGCTTTGAAATGACCTCAGACACTGAGTTGACCCTAAGAGAGTCCTGGAGGAATCACTTCAGTTCCTCCACTGCATAAGCCTTATAGGTAAGGCTTGGGAGGAGGTGACTTCCAGGATTTTGAACTCCTTGGAGAAAATTTGGCCGGATTTGTGTCTTACAGAGGATTTTGAAGGGTTTGAGGTACCCTGACCCTGATGACCCTCTGTCTGTTGTGAGTGTTTGGGCATTGGGCAAGTCCCGGGGTTACAGGTAAGTAGAGAGGATGTGGAAGAGTTGGTGGAGGACCACAGGGTGAGCTAACCACTGAAGAGCTCAAGAGCTTCATCTGGAACAGCATCAGACCACAAAAGGAAACTGATTCACAGGAGGAGATGGACTGAATAAGGTGCCTTCTTCAGAGATTAAGGAGATTTGCAATGTGGAGATAAGGTGCAGGCATTTTGCTGAAAAATATCACCCTGAGCAAGCTGAAATAAGCCATCTCTGCAACAAGTTATGTGACAGAGTTATGTGAGAGCCATATTGCACTTCTGGGACATCTTAAAGAGGTGCCAGAAACAGAGGACTGTGGACAGTTATTTTGCGAGACAGGGTCCAGTGACTCTCAAGCTAGTCCTAGTGGCATTAAAAGACCAAGAAGGGAAGTAACCCCAGATAGGGCTTTGATACCGAAATTCTTATGGAGGGGGTTCCCTCCAAACACTAAGCCCTCCCTACTCCTCCTCCCCTTCCAGATGCCAGCAAGTCTCTTCAATAAAGGTAAGTTAATTTTATTTTAAATGTTTATTTAAATATTTATTTATAAAATTTAATATTGTATGTAGTATTTATAAATAACAAAAAAAGGCACAATACCATGACTGGAACAATCACAGACAGGGGCGAGAACAAGAAAGTGGGGAGGAGTAATAGTGGAAGTAGTAGTGGTAGAAGTAGTAGTAGTGGAGTCAGTCAATTCTAGGAAGAGGAGCACTGCAAGGGCTAGCGCCCACAGGGCCAAGAACACAAAGGGTAGTACTTCTACCTACTACTACCACTATTACTCCTCCACCACTTTCTTGTTCCCACCCCTGTCTGCTGGCCTCTATATATAGTACCTCCTCTTCTTTTTTGTTAGTGTGACTTTGTAAATGATCCAAGTCAGACCAAAATGTCATCATAAGCTCCTCTCTCTAGTCAAGTTATTGTAGTATTTATGTGTTTTCTGTATGTAAAACTATATAGTTATTCTATAAATTGTATTTTTTGTGAATATTTTTGGGTGTCTGGAACGGATTAATTGTATTTACATTATTTCTTTGGAAATATTAGTTTGACTTTTGGGAAGTTCAGTTGAGGCCTAGCTCCTGGAACGGATTACGGCCAGTACTCAGGGGTCCACTGTATACATATATAATATATATACACATACAGTAGTGTCCCCTTACCATGTTCTGCTAATATGGCGATTTCAAATTATGACCAAAACTTGCTATACGGCGAGCCCCACCCGATTTGTTTACATTCTCCTGTGAGCACCTCTCCCTATTATGTCTGGAAATTTTCAAGAATTTCAAGTGTTTTAAAACCATTGCGTATTTATATATATATATATATATATATATATATATATATATATTTTTTTCAACAAGTCGGCCATCTCCCACCGAGGCAGGGTGACCCAAAAAGAAAGAAAATCCCCAAAAAGAAAATACTTTCATCATCATTCAACCCTTTCACCACACTCATACATAATCACTGTCTTTGCAGAGGGCTCAGATCGCAGCTAGAATTGTCCCTCCCAGCTGTCACTATCCCAGACCCCTCATTTAAAGTGCAGGCATTGTACTTCCCATTTCCAGGACTCAAGTCCAACTAAATCAATTAACTGGTTTCCCTGAATCCCTTCTACAAAATGTTACCCTGCTCACACTCCAACAGATCGTCATGTCCCAAAAAACCATTCGTCTCCATTCCTCCTATCTAACACGCACACACATGCTTGCTGGAAGTCCAAGCCCCTTGCCCACAATACTCCTTTACCCCTTCCCTCCAACCTTTTCTAGGGAGCCCCTACCCCCTTCCTTCCCCTACAGATTTAATACGCTCTCCAAGTCATTCTACTTTGATCCATTCTCTCTAAATGACCAAACCACCTCAACAACCCCTCTTCAGCCCTCTGACAAATACTTTTAGTAACTCCACACCTTCTCCTAATTTCCACATTCAATTTTCTGCATAATATTTACACCACACATTGCCTTAGAAGGACATCTCCCTGCCTCCAGCCTCCTCCTCGCTGCAGCATTTGCAACCCATGCTTACACCCATATAAGAGTGTTGGTACCACTATACTTGTACATTCCCTTCTTTGCCTCCATGGATAAAGTTTTTGTCTCCACAGATACCTCAATGCACCACTCACCTTTTTTCCTTCATCAATTCTATGGTTAACTCTCATCCTTCATAAACCCATCCACTACAACCCGCAACTCCCAAATATCTGAACACATTTACTTCTTCCCATAATCCCTCTCTCCAATGTGATATCCAATTTTTCTTTATTTAAATCGTTTGAGTACCCTCATCACCTTACTCTTATCTATGTTCCTTTTAACTTTCTACCTTTAACACTCTCCCAAACTCGTCCACTAACCTTTGCAACTTTTCTTTAGAATCTCCTAAGCACAGTATCATCAGCAAAAGTAACTGTGTCAACTCCCATTTGCATTTAATTCTCCATAATTTAATCCTCACCCCTCCCCAACACCCTAGCATTTACTCTTTACAACCCCATCTATAAAATATTAAACAACCATGGTGACATTACAATCCCTGTCTAAGACCTACTTTTACCGGGAAGTAATCTCCCTCTCCTACACACCCTAACCTGAGCCTCACTATCCTCCTTAAAAACTCTTTACAGCCTTCAGTAACTTACTACCTATTCCATACACTTGCAACATTTAAAATTGCTCCCCCATCCACTCTATCATATGCCTTTTCTAAATCCATAAATGCAAAAAAAAACTTTTCACCTTTTTCTAAATACTGTTCACATATATGCTTTCCTGTAAACATTGAATCTACACATCCCCTACCCACTCTGGGTCCCTCATCTCAATCCTACTCTCTGTCTTACCTCTAATTTTTTTCAATAAAACCCTGCCATACACTTTACCTGGTATACTAAATAAACTTATTCCCCATAATTTTTACACTCTCTTTTTATCCCCCTTCCCCTTTTTATAAAAAGGGAAATATACATGCTTTTTGCCCAAACCCCGGTACCCTTCCCCCCTTTCATACATTTATTAAACAAAAATACCAACCACTCCAGCACTATATCCCCCCCCGCTTTTTAAAATTTCTGTCATGATTCCTCAACTCCCGCTGCTTTTTTTCCTTTTATTCTAGTTGCCTCACGCACCTCCCCCCCCATACATCCCGCCTTTTTCACTCCCTTGATGTTGTACCCTCCCTGGCCAGTACATGAAATTACCCCTTCCCCCTTTTTTTATCGACATTTAAAAGTTCCTTAAAAAATTTTCCCCCCACTCTACCCTTTCCTCCAGCTCCCCCCCTTCTCTCCCCCACTCTGTTTTTTCTGACAAACCATTCTTCCCTAGGCTTTTTTTTACCTTTTTTTATCTCACTCCAAAAAGTTTTCTTGTTTTCAAACAAAAAATTTTTTGACAGAGCCCCCCATTCTTTTTCCCTCTTCTTTTTCACTCTCTCACCACTCTCTTCACCTTTCTTTTCTCTATATACTCTGCTCTTCTAATTAAAACTTTGTTTTTAAAAAACCCCTCATAAGCTTTCCTTTTTTTTTTTATCACCCCTTTTCTTTTCCCTTCCACCACCCCAATTTTTCCTCCTGCCCCACCCTCCCATAGCCAAA